>JABWIB010000396.1:25981-72481 GCA_016617825.1 Platyplectrum ornatum
TTGCATGTTGCACACAGATACTGACCAGCGTTACTGTTACACTGTTATTACACTTGTGCTGGAAACATCATCTCTCACCTGTTATGCTGATTACAACTAATAAAATTTACTCCCCTGCAATTCAACATGGTTTTGCCCATGAGAGTGTAACACATGAGTGTAAGTCATGAGAGTGAAAAGCTGAATCTGGCCCTATGTTACAATATATACATATAATAGGCAGGGGTGAAAGGTGTGTGTTACCTATGACAAAATTATATTTGGCTTAAGTTTAGCATAGTGGTGAGTGAATTCTGTGCGGAATGGTTTTTACAAATACGGTAAGATGCAAAGGAATGCAGCTAGAAAGGATATCAGGTCTGGGAGGCCTTGGTAAATAGTTCTTTGGTAGAAATTTGCTTTGGTTTCAACATATTATCACAGACAGTGGCAGAATTAAACATACATTTTGGGTCATTTAAAATTGTGCAGGAACTGTTGGATATCGTAAATTGCTTAGTAGCAGTTACAATTCCAATAAATATCACTGCTTTGGGCACGAGATATTGATCATTTAATAGTTTTCTCTGTGAAGAAAGCAATGGCTCATCTATAAAAAAAAATTACATTTAATTATTTCGACATGCATCTATATTATTTTTGTACAACGGGTTATAAAACAAGTTGGCAAAGTCTGTCTTGAGTCTTGTCTCTCTTATTACATGTATATGTGCTCAAAAAGACACATTATACAGATACAGAGTATTGAATACAAATAAATGAATAATTTATATACATAGAAGATTTTCATAAAAATACATATATATTTTTATATCACAACATCAAAAAACAATTTTACAAACTATGGACTGGGTCCAGAATCTCGTATGACACCAGCTACATGCATAAGACAGATGTTACGCAGCGGATGGAGTACATATCTGTCAGAAGCTGGATGGGGAGGGTGGTGGTGGCAGGGGCAAATATAATCATGCTGATGAGACACAGGCATTTCCATGCAGATCTAGATGCAAATGGAGGAAGATTTGCACAGAGCAATTAACAGTGCTTTAATAGATGCGCATCTATAAAGCACCCTTTCCCACTTTTGTGCAGACTTTTAAACTTCAGCATATACACAATGCATACAGAGGTCTGGTTCTATGTTTTTATTTTAAAACAAGTGATGAAAAGATGCAGCAGCAATGCCTTGATCTCTTTCTTGAACAGTAATTCTGATTAAATCACCATGGGTACACAGAATTTAAGTGACTTTTATCCAACATGGGTGCTGCATTTGTTCTTAAAAATAAAGCTCAGGAAATGTAAACATAAAGTTGTAAATACCCTTGGTTTTCTTAAAAGAGAAATTGTTTATGCTTATGGGTGTTACTGGACCAGATGATCCTCCTTTCTTACAGCTCTTCTAAAAATCACTTGACAGGAAACGTAAGATTAACTTTGTTTTACCTAAGCGAACAAAGAGTGCTTAGTGCAAGCAACTGGTTTACCGCAGGGAGAACTTTGCTTTTTTTAATTTTAATCCTGTAGGAATCTGCAGAGTCCGCTCACAGAGTATGAGAGACAGAAGAAAACATTTGCTTGAACAGAAAAAAAAGTTGTTTTCTTTACTTTATACATCTTGTATCTGGACCATCTCATTCTGGTCACACAGCAGATCCTGCTGTTTCTCTCCCATAAATGTTAACACAGAGTTCCCAACATGGACGTCTGTTAAATGGACATTATTGATTCCTATGGTCCATTGTTCCCACTGCCCCACATTCTAAGTCCCTGAAGTTCAAGTTCAATCTGGAATTACATCATGTCTCGTTTCTCCTGGTTACCAGACAGCCTGAGACGTGATCACAGCTACATAAAAAAGGGGGGGAAACAAACAGCCTTCTTCACGCTTTGGCTATTCCTATTGATTTTAACATAAACTTATTTTTTTATTTCTCTTAGGCATGCTGCAACTATGGAGCTTGGCTAATCTAGAGATTATGTTCCAAATTAGATTATCTAATAGCATTTTACTAGATTGCTGGTCCATTTCCTGCAGAATAGCAGCACGGGGGGCCAGCTAGTGAACAATACATTACTTTGCAAGCTATCTGGAGAACTTTGGGAAAAGACTATTGTCTACTGAATATTCAACATTATTTACAATGTCATGGGACTCTTAAAGAATAGAAGCAGCCTCTAGCTAATCACCCAATCCTGATAACGCTGGGAAATTTACACTAATATATGTAAACAATATGAAGATTTTGCTAAAATAATAATGAAATCTATTAGTTCATTAAAATCGATGACTATAGTAGAAACTACAATTTTAGTCCAATCAAGGTAGAAAAAGGTATGAAATGCACCCATTATTTATAAAGCAAACCTAATTGTTGCTTATTTTTCCCAAAATTAAAGTAGGGGGTTCCACTTTAAGATTTATTTACCTGTCAGCAATTATCAGTGCTTTGTTCATGGAGAGAACCTTATACATGTAAACTCCTATTACAATAACTGATATTGCCGTATATTAGTATATTACAAAAAAAAAAAACCCTCATCAGATTTTTGGACAGAGGTTTACACATAAAAAATAGTGACTGTCACCTTTGCTTTCTTTTTCCTGAATAGGGGAGAAAAAAATGCACCGAGGTCACAGCATAAATCTATCCTCAGGAATCCCAGTAACAATCCAGCTGCTGTACTATATTCATGCATCAAGATAACACACTGAGAGCAGGAAATGCTGACCTAGTATTTTCTTGTGGGTAATTAAACAGAGTTGAAGGAAAAAAAAATACTGCTTCGATTCTAGGCTTGAGAGGCACCAATGGGTTGCTGTGAAAGAACCAAATTACTCTATGATGCATTCAAACACACACTTATACACACATTCAGTTGTAAATATAATGACTTGTTTTAGTATTGAGACCATTAACTAAATTTGTGATTTATTAAAACTTATTTTAAAAATTATAGAAAAAAAATATTCTGGCATAGACTATTGATAGCAATGGTTATCATTTTGTTTATATGACTGTAGGGAAAGATCACATGATATGAATCATTAAGTAATTATATAAATTCATGTCATTATACACCAAATCTGCAGGAGAGAAGGTAAAAGTGGGAAAGTGTGGTGAGAATGTAAGATAGTTATGAAAGTTCTAGGGATAATAGTTTGCAGTTGTAATAATGTTTGTGCTACCTGTTTCATGTGCACTAAGCAGGTCAGATTAAAGAGTATGGCACCATAAACTAGTGGAGACCTTGATAGTTGCCATTAAGTGTTTTCATGCCTGAACACAATAATCTGGACTTAAATAAAAAGGAGTCTCATAATATATAGCATATAACTATTTAATTTNTGCCTGCATTAGAAAAAATAGTACTCATAAGTACCTCTCATAAATCCCACTCATATCCAATAAAACAAAGGGCTATAGATAACATTCAGTCTCTTTTAGAATCAGGTTAATGATCACGTCCAATGTGCCTATTTTACTCATTAGTTAGCACACACTACATGATAATCTTACCCAATGAAACTGGTTACCCAATGAACCACCTAAATATTGTGTAGTAAAGTGCATGGACAAAATGTTGTATATCACTCCAAAATTGCACTGAATCAATAACTGCTTCATTCATAATTCCCTGTGCATCAAAAGGTTGGGACAATGAATAGTGGGGCTGGTGCCAAATTTCAAGGTAACAGCACAAACAGGTGCAAGGGTACATCTGGACAAACTACGTTGTATGGCAAATATAATAAGATATCTATCTGCAGCAAATACAACAACCAGACAAGCCATGCCATAAATAAATGTGCACACATTGCTCAAATCAGTCAGGAGTTTTATTTGGTTCAAGATTCTCCAAAGTGGGTTAAGTGGGTACATCCATGGAAGTCAGCTTTCATATACTGCAACAGGTATGAAAGTTTTACTGGGATACAGGTGAGTGGGACACACTTTATCACTCATCTCTATTAATGCATTGGACATATGCACAGAAGAATTGATGTTAATGTACATTAACTGACAAAAAGCCAATAGCACTGACAATTCTGAGTATACTACATTGCTGTACAACAAATATTTAACACCACCATCTATACCGACTCTGATTTAAGTAAGTAACAGTACCACTTTTGTTAGAAATCACTACTTACACTTGATCTGGTTGCTCATCTCCACAATATACTTAAAAATACACAAGATCCTCTATAAGCAAATAAGTGAACCTTACTTTTGGTCTATCTCATCAGGTTATGTTTAGGACATTGTGAAGCCTGGGAAAAGATCACTAAACCTTATAAACTGAATAGGCATCTTACAACGGAATGAATGCTACAGTTTGCAATAAAGTGATATAACACAAGAAAAGCTTTATAAGCATCTTATGTTTCCACTAGTGCACACTGATTCTGTACAAGGTGATTCTTTCATGATTGGAATCTGGGTCAAGCAACTCACACAATCCTTTGTTGAAAATGGAGACTGCCCACTTTGAAATGAATGGTCTCTTCTCTTTTAACATACCAGAAGACTAAGGCAGATGCACTTTTACAGCCTCTCCTATCTGGGTTCCATTAATAGCAATGTGTAATCTGGAGTCCTATAACAATACATACTCTAAAACTGCTAAACGGTCAGGTGCTAGATTTACTAAACTGCAGGAATGGAAAAGGGGAGGGGGTTACAATGAGATTGGGAAGTGGGGAAGTTGCCCATAGCAACCAATCAGATTCCAGATCTGTTTCATTTTGATTGGTTGCCATGGGAAACATCCCCACTTTTCAATCTCACAGCTTAATAAATATACCCCGAGATGTTGCCTATAGCAACCAATTGAGGTTCTAGCTGACATTCTCTAAAATGGTAAAGGCAAATGAGAGCAAGAATCTGACTGGTTGCAGGTATTACAGACGTTTGTGTAAGCTGCATTTAGTTATACACATTAACAAGGCTCCCTCAACCAAAGTGTGTACTGTTTTTCCATTGCTGGCAAATGTGACATATTCATTTACATGATCCCAATCTGTAATCAGAATTATTACCATTATAATACCACTTTACTAATAAAGTATCTTTAAACTTACCTCGATTTGTTTGTCTTCTGGAGCATAACTGCCTCAGTCTTGCCATGAGAAGCCTTCCAGTTCAGCAGGCACATTTTAAAAAACATATGTCCCAACCAAAAAATGGGACACAAGATAACTAATTCACAAACCAAGAGGCTCCTAAAGGTAAGACTTGACAGGCCAACTCCATAAGAGGCACATACATATATACATTATTTGTCGTATTTGAAACACAAAAAATATCAATGACAAATTCAAACAAACTGTAAATGCAATACATATATAAATTATATAAATGAAATGCATGCATATGTACATCATTATCACTCACATGACATAAAAACAGCCCTCAACTTCTTTTTTTCCCTATTGTCTTTTTAATATAAAAAAAGTCACTTCTTACATGCGAGAGGCTGATAAGAAATGTATATGGTTAGTAAGCTCATACATTATTAGATTTCTGCATGCGTTTCACTAAACTTAACATGACTAATAAATGGAAATGTTATTAGCAGCCAGTTAGTGATTAGATGATTATTAAATTGATTAGATATTACAACATGTACAACATGAGGCTGCATGTGGTAAAATGTCATTATGTACATACTTAAAAGTAAATAATTAATGTGTCTACACACAATGCCGTTATAATACATTTGCTGTTCTGTTAGTTAACAATATATGCATATTTTAGCTCCAGTTGCCTACAGTATTCTAAAACAAGTTGAAGTGTAAAGGTCTGTATTTGACAGCAACCATACGGTGAGCCAGACATGGATTAACCCATTAGCTGCTGGGTAAATCTGCTGTCAATGAATTTTGCTTGGCAGATACTCAATCAGCTAAAACTATACATTTCTCCAAGCTGTTCATCCATCACAGATAAGTCTACAATGGAACAAATGTGTTTAGATAATTTTGTGCACAAATATTTTGGTTAATTGATATATGTAAAAAAAAAAAAAAAAAGAAAGAAAATGTAAATATATATATGTTTTCGGGAAAGAGAGAAAAAAGGTAGGGGGGAGCTACAACAGTGCTATGTCTCAATGTAATTTAGAGATGGAGTGTAGGGTTGGAAATAATTAAAATTTTACCTTTGCCAAGTTATTCCCAATGTATCCTCACTGGCACTGGGGTATAAATGCCTGCCGTTTTGATTCATGGTCCAGTCACAAATCCTCAGCTGTCAATTGAAACCTAGCAGTCAGATATGGATCCAGCAGTACTGTAGTTTTTTAGTATTTAAACATGCAATGGCACAGTAAATTTATATATCTAATAGAAATGTATTATATCTATATACAGCTCCAGAAATGTATCTCTACCTTTTTGGAATGGAGCAGTACATAAAAGTACTGTGTATATCTTTGCACTTCCACATGTGGTTGCCGGAAACCTCCTGTGCACCTGCATTGTTGTGAAGTTTTACTAACTCACAGCAATTTGCCAGCTCTGGAACTAGTTGTGTAAGGGATGCCAATTCCAGTTTCAACTAAAACAAACATCCCAGAAGCTTAAACAATTTTTATGATTATCAAAAGTGCATGAAGGTCCTAATAGAAGATGGGAGAATAAAATTGTGGAAGACTATTGATATACACATGACCGCTATGTAGCCTACAGTGTTTATAAAAATAAGCCGTGGAATGCTTTAATTTTTTCATGAAAGCTAATTGCTGCAGTAAATTTTCATTTTTTCTATAGCATACGAGATGTAAGTCAGCATTTTCAGCACATACTTATTAGCTATTGTTAAACTTAGCTGTGATAAAAAGAATTGGTTAATGACCAACCATAAAAAAAAGAATTTAAAAAGCAAAGGCAGGGTGGAAAACAGTTGTTGAGGGCTGATCATCTGGTCAGCGTCTGGTCTGTGGCATGCAGATTAAATAAAACAGCACCATAGAATACATGCAATTACTATATAGAAAAGGAAAACATTAAGGCTTACAAAAGTCTAAACACAAACAATTAAGGTAACTATACAGAATAATTATAATCACCTATAAAAATGTACAGTTCTCTAACATGTTTTAATAAAATTCCACAAATATATATATATATATGAATATATACATATACACACACGCCAAGCAAATCATATCCCACATCTTGACTTTGCATAAGCTGCCATACAATACTCTGAGGACAGAATGATTCATTAATAACCCCAAAACAGACAGGCAGACAATGGTGACAATTACACACAAACCCCTTGGTAACTGACCAAAAAGCAGGTATGGGTTTGAAGCCATTAATCTGATAGTATGAGATTTCATAATACACAGGCTGCAGGAACAGTCATGGGGAACAGAATCTGACCACAAAATTGTTTATCTTCATTTGTTATGGATTGGATATTTCACTTTGTACTCTCATGAAAACCACACAACCAGTACTTATGACAGCTATTTAAATTAAGCATTGTTGTCTGATAATGCCTGTGCATGACACTTTCTCTACCAGCTACAATGGTCATTACAATGGTCACAGGGTATGACTCATTTGGTTTATAAATTGGTGGTGGTGACAATAGGCAAATGCCCTTATCTGGAGGAACTCAAGAGCTGAACTCCTCTCATTTCTTCTAAGGATTTCAATTTTTAATCCATAAGCTAAAATATATAGGTATACGTATACTGGCTAAATTATCTACTCAATGATTTTAATAACACCACTGTAGTGACAAAGCATGGACACGAGACCATTGGAAACACCTAAATTAGGTGAAAAGTGCACCAGCGGGCATCAGTTATGCACTTGTGGATCACCTAGCAAATGAACTGCTGATCTGCTTGGATCACTCTAGGCAGGGGCATTGCAGCGTGAGCGCTACTATTCACGCACGAGAAAAGGGGTGTGACAGGGAAGTTCAATGCCCTCTCCCGCTAGCATGCACTGGATCCGGTCTCTTGTTACTAGGACAAAATACTATATGACTAAATTATATCAATGACTAAATTATATCCTGTCATATGCTACCAATTGGCCTTACTTAGCCTAATGCATAAGAAAGTTTACACCAGTTCTTAAGATACTTTTGGCAGAGGAATAAACCCCATATTACGTTTCCCAGTTTCAGACAAGTGACAGGAAAGGATAGGTTTTCCACACTTCACTGCCGTTACAAAGTCATCTATGTTTCCATACAAACCAAATTCTCTTTGTTATACTACATCTTAAAGGGACCTATTTTCACCCTTTATTTTGAAGTGATAAGGGCCTTTTCCTTGTGAAAATGAAGGCCTATATTTACTAAGCTACGTGAATGAAAAAGTGGAGATGTTGCCCCTAGCAACCAATCAGATGCAGAGCTAATCCACTAATACATTCTATCTAAGGACCAGATTCAGCTTTTCACTCTCATGACTTCTCTCATTCCCAAAAATGTTGTGGCACTCCCATTGAATGTGTTTTGCTTTCTTTTTCATTAGCCTTATAAGGTCTATAAGTGTTCTCCTCAGCTTGAATTTGTGCAGACTATACAGTGGTTTGTAGAACATAAGAAGCCTCTCCAGCTACTGTATGTAATTTGGGAGGTGAACCACAAGGGACATTTGTTCACCTATTTGGTCCAGATCCAGTCTGGGCCTTCTTGGCATCATTCATCACTTCTTAAGGTGATGTAAAGGGTATTTAAAACCCAGGACAGGGATAACTAATTAAATGTCAAACATCAATATATGATATGACTGCAAACTGTTGGTTTTATTATTATTTTATACATGTTCTATGCTATAGATATGTATTTTGCCATGTGCCATGCACTTGTCATCTCCACAATGATGTCTTTAATGGATAAGTTACATTTTATAAAAATGCATACACCCTGATATACTGCATAAGACATAAGATAAAGTATATTATATTTTGTGTAGTAAGTGTACAAAAGCCTAATATCTTTTAAGTCGAAACAAGATATTTTTTTACCAAAGTGTGCCTATTCTATATTTGTAACTATGGACAACAAAACTGATTCAGATAGCTATTTTGGNTTAAGAAGCTGTAATTAAAAAAAAAGTAAAAAAAAAAAATCATATTTTGGCTAGGAGTTACATTTTGATATTTAAAGTCTTTTATGGCCCTTAAAATAGTTGATATTGTTATATTTTGATGTATACTCAGAACATCCTGAATTGCACAAACAATAATAAGAGCATGCTAATTACTACAAGAAAGATTGGTTTCTAAATAAAATGACAAACACTACAGTATATATTTCTTTTAATTAAATATCTAACAGATTATAGTATGTTAACTTGTTGTTCTAGTGCTGTAACTTTATCTCTTCACTGAATGAAACATTGGAACTTCCTACAAATGTGTTTCCTCTCTATCATACATATGTGTAAGATGACCTCTTTTCCATTTTCATACCTTTGTGTCAGTCATGTGTTGTAGTTTTACGTCAAACTGTAATTTACGATAAGAGATACAATTAGAGCTTTCCTAGTGTAGATAGGTTGTTTCCTGGTTATGTAGAGAACTACTAATAAAAAGTTAATTTAGGTTTCACGTTACTGTCCACTTAGAAAAGTGTTTTAGTGACCAGTGTATTTGGCATTCATTTTGACAAAACCACATGAGTGAATTGGGAGATTTACAGTATACATTACACAGCAATTAAAGGATGCACCTGGAAAACAGAACTTGTGTCTTCATATCTGTGTTTCTGTGCAATGGTATCTGTTAATGTACTTAATGGGACTAAGTTTAAAAAAAACTTAATATATGTACAAATGATACATTTATGCCAAAATCACTGTCTGAACTGGACATAGGAATGATGCTCCAACTATCATAATTATAATTTAAAGTCTATATTTGCCCTTCAAACCCTTAATGTGTCAGAAAACTAACACACATTAACCATCAATAACTGAAGTAAAAAATAAATGTCCAACAAACACAAAAATTATTTTACCACTTTTTAAAAGTAAGTATAACATACAGACATTTGTGTGCAATATTTGGAAATGCATAAATGTTACATTTAGCAATTATGTCTTCACAATCATTACACTTAGAGATTTAGCAAATGCTATTTTAGAAACTTGAAATAAGAAGTAATATTTTCTCCTAAATGCAGTGAATCTATGACATAGATGCCAAGTCTCCCTCAATATCAGGTAGACTCCCTGAAGAATGGGTGACCTCCCTGACTCCCTGAAGTGTTTAACAACTCAGAACTGATGTCGTATTAAGCACACTGTTGTTATTTGAATGACTGCATTCATTTATAAATACTAATAATAGATAAGATTTTGATCTTTCCTTTATCAGTATTCTAAACAAAGTGCAATATTGTCACCATATTTAACAAATATAACTTCATTTACAAACATCAAATTTATGAACACACAAAACTGGATAAGAGTTAAGTGTGAATATATACGGGCATGCGTGAACAGTACATTCTTCTACAGGAAATACTAGTAAGTGTATCGCATCATAAAGGACAGTATACTATACTACAGTATACCATAGTGTAGTGCAACACTTTTTTTATTGAACTGTTCAATACTTTTAAATGATGTGGCTGGTCTGCAGAGCAGCGTTTATCTACATAATTATTTACATGAACTTTGGTGCAGGAGGGTCCAATGGAAGCATGAATAGAAACATGACTGCTGATCTCAATAAAAGCCAAATTGTACATTAAAATACAGCGGTATTTCACTTTATGCAATCTTTCAGTATAAAGGATCAGGCCAGTTTACTCAGCACTGTTCATTGTCAGAACTAAAATGTTATGAATTTTTCAATGGAAAAAACGTTGTATATTTTAACTCATTTAAACCAACCTCTACCTACTTTTGTACGTTTTATATGTTCTAGAAAATGTGTGAAGACAATAATAAGCCAAATATACTACTACTACTATAACACTAGACCATTTATTAATTTAAGCATTTCATGTATGTTCAGGTCATGTCTTATTATTATTATTGATATTATTAACTTATATATGAGACCCAGATTGTTTGGCCTAAGAATGGAGAACTCCAAGGGTCTATTAGTTATTAGACCTGCCAATCAATGAAAGAATGGCTTTGTATGGCCAGACAAGGTAAACTAATAAATGCATGTGTTATTAAACATATACAAAGAGAAATAATGTGACTGCACAAATTTTATTGTACATTGCTATTGGGTAGCACGGATGTGTGCATATGCACAGAACACTTATGTTTTAAACAAAATTGTGTGATTTGTATATATCAGTTTTTNGGATGGAGATCTTTACTGTTATGGGGAACTAAATCTAAATAACATACAATATTACAATATATACAAAACTTTTTTGGATGGTCCTAAGTGGAAAAATGTGTTTAGTATCAAACTTTATATTACTTTACATAATCAATTTTAATGATTTCCAATAAAAAAAAAAAGAAGTGACTTTAATATGCATTTTTCCATTGGCACAAATCATTTTAATACTATCCCACTCCCAACTTAATTGCCGTTTAGAATGTACCTATGTAAAAGTACTTCTTGCAAAAGGGTCAGTGTCTTTTAAAAGGGGTTGTGAGTTGTCTAAAAGGCTTTTCCGTTGCTAAAATCATTCTCCTCTGCTTAATTTATAATTTCTCTAAGCTAATATAAAATGATTGATTGTATACTTTTCATATAGCTCTTGCTTCTCACTTTCATTCATCATGGGATGTTTTAAATGAAATGCATTTAGAACCTGCCATCATCAGAGAGGCATCTTTTAAATCTTTGGAATGCGGAGCAAGGACACAGTAAATCAATCTCACTTTAGTCATGCCGCATTGGCAAACTCTACACTGATAAAGTAATTAAAGCAGATTTTCTTTTCTTCACTCTATTTTATTGGGAACTACTATATTTCCAGTATCTTATCAGCCCTGTGCCAAAAAAAATNATGATGAACAGAACTCTGATTAATTCATTGTGTACATTAAGGGGTATATTTACTAAGCAGTGAGATTGCAGTGAGACTGAAAAGAGGGGATGTTGCCCATAACAACCAATCAGATTCCAGTTCACATTCTCGAGGGTGTAAAATGAAACNGAGAGCTTGAATCTGATTGGTTGCTATGGGCAACATCCCCTCTTTCCAATCTCACTGCAATCTCACCGCTTAGTAAATATACCCCCAAGTCTACAGTGGAGAACTATTTTAAAGACATCTGCACATCTGAAAAATGTCAGTGCGTACCTATCTTATAGGTGTGCCAACAAGCTGCATAACGGATCCAAACACCCACTGTTTGATTCACATGAGTTGGTAAACTTGTGATAGGGTATGGCTACTAGAAGTCAGCATGGTTAAGGGTAGTGGTTAGTGCTTCTATTGCTCATATGCATGGATACAGCAGGCATCGGATTGCAGATAACCACACATCCTGCACTTGGATGTCCAAACACTACAANCTGGCATCTTGGTCCCTTGTTATTGTAGCTAAGGTTTGTTAAATGCTGTTAAATAAGTAAGTATGCTTAAGAATGATTACAGTGTTAATAATGAGAGTCTTAAGTGCAATTCATATAACTGTTGCAAGATTTATGCTGAATCCCAAAAATTGATCTTGATCCTTGAAGACATTCTAAAAGGTCATTACTACATTTTAAATTAAATTTATAAGTGGTGGTATGGACATTTAGANGTGGTGGCATGGAAACATAGACAATAATAGAATTCAATTGAGATTTGTAGTTCTTTGCTTACATAATTGGGAAAAGTGCTGGTATAGCATAACCCCGTATACCCCCCCACTTTAAAACTAAAAGCAACAGTATTACTTGAAGTGCTGGTCACTACATTAGGGCAGGATATCATTGTGTCTTAAGATCAAGTCAGATATTTAATATAAAACACAGCACCATTAAGCACCAATGTAAATGTTCTATTTATTTTTTTACTGTATTCTTGCACAAGAAAATAGCTTTCTTGTTCTCAATTTGCGGCACTATGAAATAATTGTGCATTATTTACATTAACTTTTAATGTTATAAAAAAGTTTTGGTTAGCAATCTAAATGACAGCCTATACCAGGCTTGTCCAACCTGCGGCCCTCCAGGTGTTGCAAAACTACAAGTCCCAGCATGCTTTGTCAGGAATAAACTGTCTAAGCAGTTAAAGCATGATGGGAATTGTAGTTTTGCAACACCTGGAGGGCCGCAGGTTGGACGAGCCTGGCCTATACCATAGTCATTCTAACTATTTTATCTTTTTCATTATCAAAACAAAACACATTTGGTAAAATCTCACTAATTACATCACCAANTAAACCCAAACACAAGTGCAGTCGTGAATCTGTACACAAGTACGACAGGCTGGGTTATATACATCACAGCCAAACACAATGCAGTTGTGTCCCCATATTTCAAGCAGGGCAGTGTGTTGTTATGTATAGTAGAACTGGCTGTTATGTTATGTGCAATGTGTGAATACATTTGGGTCTAAAAACAGAAATAAGGCCCTAGTCACAGGAACATCAACCATCTATATGTGTAAGGGAGAATCATTATCAGCAATATATAGTAGCGACACCAGGGATGACGTATGTGCAGAAACATAACCTACAGTAGTCATTATTAAACTAAATATTCATCCAGCATTGGAAAGGTTTAGACTTGCCNTTCTCTTTGTGTAAGTAACAATTACATATTTTCCCTCATCAAGTTTCACTCCAGGTTATAGCTCCACATTTCAGTTTTAATATTTACTGTTTATTTTTCAGTTTTGTAGGGTGTAAAAGTAAATCGAAGCTCATCTGCCCACTGGCTTTGCTCTGAGCAACAGAAACGAAATGTACATGATGTTCCTTTAACTCAACTTACAAATCATTTGTGTTACGTGTGATCATAGGCAGTATAAGTTAATATTTCCCATGAAGCTTTAATTTGTGGCTGATGCAAAAAATGACTTTATAATGATATGAAAAGGTANGCACTGGGCTTGTTGTCTAGAGTTTGGTCTTTTGTCTCCAAACAAATACACATGAAGAGCCCATTAACATAGATAAAAGTATGGGTAGAAATAAATTTCATTTATATGTTCTTCCATTAATTGTAATTCAACAGCTTTTTCTGTAAAGTCACTTTACTACAAAGCANTAATTTCTATTTTTTCCACAGACAGAAGATGGAATTGGGATAGCGATAATGAAAGTTCTGTAAAATAAATCCAAATATATTTACTCAGGTCTGGCTATTCCACCATGATCTCTTTGTATATTTAACTAAATAAACAACTAGTCTTAAAAGTTCAAGAGCAATACCCTCCACTCCTTACTGACTTTTACTGCTGTCATTAACTTCCTTCAAATGCAGCACAACCACTGTCAGAAATAAAGTAATCGTTTCTATATGTTGCCACATATTTACTTAAATCTTTACTGTTCTCTGGGCCTTGAGAATCTCTCTAACGGAAACAAATGTGAAAATAATATAGCCAAATTTCTAAACTAAAATAAAACAGGAATTGTTTTACTATATCCTTTGTGGATAAGACCCGTTGGTAGATCTCTTATGGGAGATGTTTTTTGACATCCACAGTTTCAATTAAATGTGTTGTTATTTGGCATGCCCAGTCATGATCAGAGAACAGCAAGATGTTGTTTTAATCCTATGCAATAAGTGACAACATGCAGTTTCTATAACACTCTTCCTAAGCATCTCAGAATCATTACACCTGCATTTAAAGCAGCCCACCTGTTGCTGGTGCAGGAAGGCTGGATCTCTTGGGCTCAGTCCCACATATCGGTTGGCTTGTGATGTGCCAGAGGCTGTGTAGGCTGGGAAGAGAAGAAACAGATACAATGAAAACAGAACCAAGCAAATTAAACAGTAATATGGTTGGTTCTTGCCTAAAAAAATGAACATTTTATCTCAAACAGCCAGCTCATAGAGGGCAATCCAACTAGACCTAATATGTTTTACACAAAAAGCTTTTCCTTGCTTGTTAGTGAGATCCATATCAAAGCTGCAACTGCCTGCTTCCACCTTGTGCCATACAACAAGGAAACAATAATAAAACTGATCATTGACCCTGTGACTATAGTTTCTCTGCTTACATCATTATTACTTACTGTAATGTAAGTTAGTAAATCAAAAAATCTTGGTAGAAAATTATACATATATTTGTACCATAACTCTCTGATTTACAAAAATGACATACGTAATGGAATATCAAACTCCTTAATGTTCTGTGCATACAATGCTGAATGTTACAACAATAGCTTAAATATGAGAGCAACATTTCATGATACACTTTACTATAGATAAGAGGAAAATGAAGCAAACCTGTTTGTCGATGCATCAAATTCAGTAGAACTTTTGGCAAACTTTAAATCCCACTATTCCATCAATTTTGTAATGCATTATACTAAGAAGTATGGCACATTATATTACCAGTATATTTAATAATTACTGGACTTTACTAAGAGGTAATCCTACAGGCTTCATTCATCACACTTTTGTGTGTTTATACACTTCTAAATTTACTAAGCGGTGAGATTGCAGGGATGTTGCCCATAGCAACCAAATCAGATTCAAACTCACATTGTCCATTATGTAAAGTGAAATTGAGAGCTTGAATCTGATTGGTTGCTATAGGCAACATCTCCCTGCTTAGTAAAATTTTTTTTTTTTCAAGATGTCCACATGCTGGTGCTGTTTAATATTTAGTATGAAGATCATAATCCTCAATAATTAAAGGACAATTTAGGGCACTATATGGTGAGTATTCACCCAGAATTGCAATAGACAGGCAGGTAAGTGCAGCACTACAGGACTTGTATGGCTCTTTAATAAACCATTACCTTTCCTTAATACCCTAACTCAATTTACATTTAGAAGAGATGAAGTCTAATGACATTACTGTTTACTCTTTAATTTTTTATACATCGTACACAAGACAGTTGAGAAAGAACAGTTCATAAAGAAGCAGCACATAGTGGACAAAAATGAAACAGCTATGTTCATTTAATGTGTGAAATGTAAAATTATTAATAGTATTAACTAGTATTAACAACTGTATAAACAAAGCAATTTTTTTAGCAAGCACAGAACATACATAATACTAGAATTGATTAAGCATATTATTTTATCTAATATCGTTAAGATGCATTTTAGGTCAGATACTTAAATACTTACATATGGACAAATGTTACTTACCTTCAGTGGATGTAGTGATGGGCTTTGTATCAGTCATTGTTAGCGTGACAGGTCTCACTGCACCGTGATGGGGTGATGGTGCCAACACAGGAGTGAAATGTCCAGGCACCTTCCCTACAACTTGCCCGCTGCTATTAGGCTGTAAAGAGATTATAAAGAAAAAATAATATTAATAAATATAAGTGTATGCAAAAACTAGTGGCCAAAGTTAAACCAATTCTCTTTTCACTATTTCTGTATTTTTTATTTTACTGTAGATTTTGCTTTACCCACTAATAACTTTCCTGAATAGTTAGCAACAGCTAATAAACCAGAAAGCCGTTAAAAGGGTATAACTGACCTTAAGGTATATAACAACTTTCTTTCTTAGATCTAGAGGTAGCTGCACTCTGCATTAAACTTAGGGGTACCAGACTTTCAGAAAGTTTCTACATATAACAACTTAGATTTGCAGATATATTACACTGTATATGTAAAAACCATGTCAACGAAAACATAAAAGATTCAAAATGTACATGCTTATTAAAAGATATTAGTATCTACAATGTATNTGGTTATATTTTAAAGTAATAGATCAGCCTATAAACTCTTTTAATTCCTCAGATTTCTGCACAGTAGCATATTTGTAATCGTAGGAAGAATAATGAATCCTTTTATAAAACAAATTAAGTGGAGTGACATTCAAGAGGCAAACAGAAGAATTAAAATTGAAAGCAACAGAGGGAAGGTTATATCCATACATGCTGTCGACCAGACTAGCAGCAGTTGCTAATGTGTCTATTGAAACTGTCACACAAGGCAAAACAATAGAAAAGACTCTGTAACATGCTACATAGAATTTTAACACAATAGAGGCAAGCAAACACAAATAAATCCCTATAAGCATTTCATAGAAAAGATGTCTAAAAAAGGGGCAAAGACTAGCCTAAGAGATGTTTTCGGATGTGTATAATATATTTACTCATATTTTTCCTTTTTTCTTTTCTTTTAATTTATAGCTAACAGTCAAGGGCTGTAAATTACATTATTTGAGTATTTAGTGCTTTACTATGGTTTCTTTACTGTCTATCTTTTATGTACTACATTTGCCTGATACTACTTTATTTAAAAGGTTGTCTAGACATATTAAGTCATATTATTTGTACACAGAGAAAACACAAAATATCTGTCACCCCTTAATCAGTAAACTGGAGACATTTGGTTATAAAGAAATCTAGGTAAATGCATTTGAGCTGAAGTTTGGGCTATTTGAAGGGTTGGATTTTTACNACCATTATTATTTCTTCACTTTATTTACAGACATTTTCTAATATAACGGACTGTTTCTTTTTGCTTGCACAAAAAACATACTTTAACAAATGCCTGCCACAAAGTATGGTTTGATCTCTTTGCCGCTAATGTGCTGACACAGAACACTTGGTCAGGAAAAAAGGTCAGTACAGATGGAACTGCTGTCTTTTTGTTTAACTTTGTCCTGTGTAAATATATAACATGATGGTAAATATTATTACTACTATTCCTTTATTATTTGAACTGGGATTTTTCAATAAAACATGAATCAAAAAGAAAACAAATATATTTTCACTTGGAGCACANAACATTTTCCTGCAAAATGAAGCATGCTTGTGTGTTTAGCATTGTGCCATGTTTGAGGATATATGAAAGGCCNAAAATATATTTTTACAACTGTGGCATAACATGGTTAGATTCTGACACAGCGTGCTCCAGCCATGAACTGCAGTCATGTGGGAGTGCAGGGTCAGTCTTCTTCTCTTGCTCAGGACTCAGGTGTTAAACAGCATTAAAAAGCTTTCCAACAAAGGCATCTGGCAGTTTGGCAAGCTTTGGAGCCAGTTGTGATCACAGCTTTGGGGCTGCCTTGGGGTACGCCATTTGTTTTGGACGCTAATCAAGTTGTAATCATTGTTTTGGCCATGAAAACCTTTTGTTTTTTCTATACTTAGGGAACACATGACCTATCTATCCATAATATATTTGCAATTAAAGAGACTTTGCCAAGTAATATAAATTCACAAAACTTGAATTGTAAGCGCTAGACAGCAATACTGTATAATGAGGTGTAGAAACTAAAATGGCAAACACAATGCTTCTAAGCATACTCCATTTAATAGAATGAAATGACTAAATGTACACAGCATAAACCACATTTTCTCTAATAAGTTATTAATTAGGGGCAGCAGAGCAGATTGGCCAGAAGTGATNCAGTAGTCAGTTTACTTTGATATTCCATGAGTTGGTTGTAACTGCTCAAAAGATGGCTGATTTTGCATATTCCACAGAAATATTTAATAGCCGTATATAAAAACTGAAATTTAGCATTGAAATATTAATTATCACTTGCCAACTCGTTATAATGTCTTGTCTTGTCTAGTAGCACCTTTTACCCCTGATTGCCAGTAGAAACTAGAAGATCTTGTACATTACCAAAACATGACTGTTTTGTGAAAAATCTTAGTTATGATAGGCAGGGAATGGATCATCTTTATTNACATGTCTTGAGATAATAAAATTTAACTCCCCTGCAATTCAACATGGTTTTGCCCATACTTGACTAAAGCTGGTTGATTGGAACAATTTATTGCTTAGTTTATGGCCAGATTCATGCAGAGGTCCCTATATGACCAAATATGTACCTAAACTAACAAAAGCCACAAACTGTACTTCACAAAGAAGCAATGTCTAGCCTGTACTGAAGACTATTACCACCTTTCATTTCTGCACTTTTAGTTACTTTCAATCCATCTACTAAAGATTGTTGTGGAGTGTTCGATAAAAAAAATGTTTTATTATTAAAGTATGCAAAGAAAATAAAGAAAAAGATCTATGGACCAGATGCAGAGCTGAAAATAAGAGAGACAAGTTACACCATAACAAAACCATGTTGAATTGAAATATTTATCTGTTGGAAACAGTATTTGAGAGATGATGTTTCTTATCCCAGGTCTAAATAAAAGAGTAAAAGTAACGCTGGTCAGAATCTGTGTGCAATATGCAATAAGCACTGCAAGAACAAAATTTATTCTACTTTCTCTAAAATTCAATGGTTTTGCCCAGGTGTTACTATCCTATCTTATTTTCAAATCTGGATCTGGTCCAATATTACTGAACATTATTTTCCTGTACATATTCTATTGAATTGCATAACTTTTAGTATAATCAGCAGAGTAGTAATGTAATTACACCATACAAATACAGCTCAGTTGCATATACTAACAATTTCAATGAGAGTATTAAAGAGCGTGGCTAGAAGGAACAGTTCATTTTAGGTAAAGGCTGGCATGGTATCTGTTATTTCCATCTGTGGTGCTGTAAATGGGAGCCCCTACACAGATGCATGTATGAGAAGGCTGCACATTCTGCCAAGATGATATTAAATCTCACATATTTTGTCTTAAGAGGCCATATATGTTTCTTTTTTATGCAGTCATATTTATGTAGTTCTCATACTTGCTACAAGGTGTACAAACTATTGGATTTGCTACACATCACAGACATTAAGCTTTAAATATTTATGCTATGACTTTAGCCCAGTCTAAAAAGAAAGAATGTATTCACCATCCCTCCCTTNTCTCTCCCATTCAATGTACTCAATGCCAAGTCTGTATAATGCCACTGCTCCCTNCCTCTCTTCCCTCATGGCCAGATACTCCTATCCTCTATAGTCAGCCAACCATTCTTACCTCTAATTGATCACCATATCCCACTCGTCCTAACAAAATGTCACTCATGCTGCTTAGTATCTTCAGAAGGGTTTAAATGAATCAGGTTATCACCTTGTCTGGGGATTTTCAAGAAATCTCTCAAAACTCTTCAAGAAAGCCTATCAGACCTCAATACAACATAACCCACTCTTACGCTTGATTCCCCACCCCATCACTCCTCTTAGCATGCCCCTCCCGTATCCTACTAGTAACTACCCTCACTAGTACCNCCACACCTACAGCGCAAGGAACAGACTTGCTAATATACAAGCCCAGCCCGTGTACAGTTTTCAGACATATGGAACACAGTTCTGTACGTTGAAAGCTTACACTCAACTTGCGCATTGGGTGCATACAGATGATACAGTTTATGTGATCTACACAAGTAACTTGCTTAGGTCACACTTAGAGTACGTAACTCTGGATATGGTTCACTAAGCCTGAAAATTAATAGTTTATGTCTTTTGTATGATTATACATTGATTTTGTTTGATATTTAATGGCGTGTCTTAAAGCCAGATATATCACATTGCATGCTATGTTTCAGTAGACCCTATGAGATTTGTTTTTACAGCAGCTGTTTTGCTTTTCAGCAGATNCCATGCTTTCTGACCTTTTTGCAGCACTGTCCTCTACATCATCTCATGTATCATGCCAGGCCTGCCATGCAGCTAGCACATCTTGCATTCCTGCTGTTGCTGCTTGGAGGACCCAGGTGACTAAGAAAATGATGTAATAATGTACAACATATATGCTTACTACTGTACATAGCTTTATTATACCCATATCTTATTTTATAATTCAGTTGTGCGTCTTCTACATGATCTATGAGAAAATCTGGTTATTTATTACTTATTTTTTAAAATTTTATATGAACAGGGCACAAACACAGTAACAGTATTTGTGTCCAAATGGTAAGAAAGATTGAAGTGTTATTCACAATGTTCATGTGTCTAAATGTTTACCGATCAATGATGCTTGTGTGCTCGATATAGTATGTCAGTGTTTCCTTTTCCTGTAAATGAGGCATGATAAAGTGACTGCACAGATTTGAAGTCACATATATTCAGCATTAACTTTATTTATGGGACTTCTGCTTCACAAAACTGCATACAGATATATATATGACAATAACAGGATTGAATCCAGATTGTATTTTGAATGAAATTAGGGAAACCCNTCCTTAACCCCCATATCACAATGTTTGTAATAATATGATTCTGGTTGTGCAGAACCTCTGCATAAGCAATATACAATCAGATTTTGGCCCAGTATAAATTATAAATATGTTTAAAGCTAAAATCTAATGCTAACCTGGGGAAGTGACATCAACCATAACTTTTAGTCCAATCAACTTTTTACCAGNTCTTATATGAAGTTTAAATTGTAATCTTTGACAAAAAGATTCTCTCTCCTGTTCTTCAGTGAATTTGTCTCTCTGTTGTGTGGAAAGGATTATTTCCGTAAGCCATACAAAATATGCCCTCCTTAACACACAAGGAGGAGGCAGGAACAGTGTGTGGCCACACAATGAGGGGAAGAACAGTGGATGGGCAGATAAGAAGAGGAATGAAACAGTGGATGGACAGACAAGGATAGGGCAGGAACAGTGAATGGACACACAAGGAGGGGGCAGGAACAGTGAATGGACACACAAGGAGGGGGCAGGAACAGTGAATGGACACAAAAGGAGGAGGCAGGAACAGTGAATGGACACACAAGGAGGGGGCAGGACCAGTGTGTGGACAGAAAAGGGAGGGGGCACGGGCAGTGGCTGGCCGCCAGACAAGAAGGTGACAGGAACAGTGGAAGGAAAGACATGGAGAGGGAAAGAATATTGTATGAACAGACATGGAGAAGGCAGGAACAGTGGTTGGACATTCCAGAAAGAGGAAAGAAACAGTGAATGGACAGATAGTGTTTTGGTTACATATATGATTTATGGGTGTCTTGAAAAAAGTACCCTAATGAGACCCTAATGGTGCCTCAAACTAAAAAAAGTTTAGGAACCATTGCATTACAGGGTGCTACCCTACATTTGAACAATGTATATATAGTCATGTAGATGCACTGTGATTGGCTGCCTTGGTATTCTAGAAGCCGTACATTCACAGGCATATAGAAGTACAACTGCAGACAGAGCTATTTCAGTCAAATATGAGACAGAGACAGTAGACAGAGTGAAGTGGATAATTCATATACTGTAATCAAACTTAATATTGACCATTCCAATATTGTTCATACAGACAAAAACATTTAAAAAGGTGAATAATGATTAAGTTCTAAAAAACCTGGAGTACTACAGGCTGCCTATGTCATAGTGAACAAAGAGAGAAGGTAGCAAAAGGAATTTACTTGTCATGGTGTCTGGGTGTGGATATACCACACATTTACTTACACGTTGGTAAGCCTGCCATTTCTTTTTAAGAATACATGCATAAAGGGTACAAACAAGTGTGGGCANCATTGCACAGCAATAGACATTATTAGTACACAGTATACAGTATTAGTCATCACATGTATAAAAATGACAACTTGAACATTTGCAATACCTGGCTTGTCTGCGGGCTGGACGGGTCATAAGAAGGAACATAGTTCTTCAGAGCATCTTGAGGGTTCAGGTGTGGAGGATATCGAATTGTTGGATGTGAAAAGTAGGAACTTGGGGCTGGAGGAAGAATAGCTTGGGTTGCAAATGGGAGAGGGGAAGGTGAAGTCCTGGTTGAGATGACTGCCAAAACAAAAACAAAAAAAGTTAAGGCTACGATGCTATAGGAGTCTAGCCCACCTAAACCCCTGAAAACACTCCCCACAAACATTTGTAGTTCATCTTCTGAAGAATTTATTTGATTATTTTCCCAGCTGTACTAGCAACTCAAATGAGACCCAAATACCAAACATCCCTAGAGAGCTAACAGCCCGACTTTCCCAGATCAGACTGCTCAGAGACTTGTTTAGTTTTCAGGAATTACACCATTTTCTGATTTAGCATTGCCTGAAATAAAAGCATTATTCCCACAAAGAAAACATATTTCACTGGTTAAGTATTTTCTCCAGAGTCTTGAAAGATAACAAAATCCACATTTTTGTGATCCTAACATCATACTGGGAAATAAGTCATCATTAACTACTAATGACTTTTGGCTGCAACGGACCACTACATACCTGCAAGATTTATGTGATACTATTTGTTTGCAAAGTGAACCATCATTTGTACAAGAATAACTGGAACCATGAATGTGTTAGAGAACTCACAATTTANCTAAGTATATGTCTTAAGTTCCTTGCTGCCAAAAGGTAAAAATAGTGAATAAATTCTTACAGTAATAATCAAAAATGTCTATTTTTAAAATACAACCAAGTCAAATATATAATATAAGTATTTGGTTAGCATGGCTTATGGAAGAAATGAACAGGATGTATTTGCCAAATTGTGATAAAAAGGAATCAATACAAGAATGAAATAAAAAAACACACACGCACACCATAATCTAATGAAACAAAACATTTAGTNAATTTCTAAGTATATAACATTATATGTGAGGACTGATGAGGATTTCCATATTTTGTCTTCATTACAGTTTTTGATTTAGTGTAATGGCNTTGGTTGCTTGAAAGGACTGATAGTTGTGTGACACTGTCAGTTGGCAGCAGGCTTGGCATCTGTGATATTCAGCTAAAATAGATCATTAAANTTAAGTTTTGTGTGTGCAATAGTGGCAGAAGTGGCAGTTTTCTTGAAATACACGTTCATAGTGACCATATTCTAATCTAGTCTATGCATTCAATGCATAGGAAAGTCCAATGAATGAGCATTGTGAATTGTGTCTCCTGGAATTCAAATTAGTGTACTACAGAATTAGGCATAATTGTGTGTAAAAATACATATTTGTTGAATGAACTGAATGATTTAAAATAATTTGCGAATAATATAAATATTTAAAGTAATTATTCATGTACACAAAATGTATAGGTATTCAAATGCTGACAAGNTGCATGTAAAAAGTATCCTTTTACCAGATGGTTTATTTATATTNTAATACAAAGCATCTCAAAAATAATATTACATTTGTATGGCACACTAGAACTTCTTATATCAAAACAAATAACATAAGTAAGTTCTCTGGATAATCTTTGAATACAGGTGAATACCCCACGTTACACATAAATATGATATTCAGTGGTTAGCCAAAAATCTGTCTTGGCTCACAGCCCTGAGAGGAAAATGAAGTTAACTTAATGAAGTAAACTAAGCATAGATATTCCCATACTCATTAAATAGAAACATATGTGTAACTCAATTTCACCCACCGTAACTGAAATAACTTTAGCTAATGTAAGTCNTGCTGCCATGACCTTAAGAAGCTTTAGACACACATGTTTGCTCCGTATAAATAATAACACAATTTGTATGCGTACCACAAATGAGGCTTACAGCAGAAATCTTACATTTTTTAACACTGAATTAATACAATTTCTAGAAAATAAAAGTGTGACTTGGGGGGAAATTCACAAAAGTCGAGTTTCGGTAACCCGCGGCTGCGATAAACTCGCAGCCGCGAGGTTACAAGTACGCAGGCGCGAGGTCACCGCGTCTGCATTGAACAACATGCAGCCGCGGGTTACCGAAACTCGACTTTTGTGAATTTCCCCCCTTTGTCTTTGTGGTAAGCAGGAAAAACAAACAAGTGTGCTGTGTAGCCAAAGCCAACATCATGTATATTTCAGTAGTATAGTACTATATGTCATTTTACTGATTATACAATCTAGACAAAATGTTTGGTGCACCTACCACTATGTCCTACTCCTGGAATCCCTGGATGATGATGCTGGGGAAAAGTACTCAGTCTTGAAGAATCCTGTGGAGATGTTGGACTAAACAATGGCTTTTCAGGCTTCTTCATTGTCGGTGAGGCCATATCTGATAAAAGTAATGTAACAAACGGTCAGTCCCAATCAGGCGAGTGGAACATATATACAATATGTTGTTTTANAGTGCTTGCATTGTTCTGCTTTTGCGAACTGTTGTAGTTAAGGTAAGNCTTATCCAAATTAATACTACCACATAAGTATAATCAGCCTCCACATGAAAATCTGCTATACTCATTGGATTAATGGATTACAATATAAATAAAATATATATTGCATTTAAATGTAACATTCTATCGCAATACATAACCTGACAAAGGACCGTATCTAGACTTGAGAACAAAAGAGGAAAGTTAAGCATGGTCAAAACCATGTTAAATTTAAAGGGAAATAAAATTAAGTGTATTGTTTGCAGGGAGGAAGAATATTTTCTAATTGCACACAGATACTGACCAGTGTTATATTACACTAGGGTTAGGAAACATCACCTCTCACCTCTAATACTGTTTGCACTGTATAAAGTTTACCTGCAATTTATTATGGTCTTTACAAATATTTATAGCATTTGAATTTTACAGTGATATTGATAGATCTAAAATATAAAAACCAACAAAATAGGGAGACACATAAAAAATAAAACAGTACAGCTGATGTCAAAGATATGCATGTTGACACAGAGACACAATCAGTGTTGTTACAAGGCTCCTAAATATGCAGAGCCCTCAGCCAAGGATTGGAGCAGTAGAGACTTAACATAATAAAGTCTTTGTCCATAGTCCTGACTGAATACTTATCAGCTCTTAAATTCTGCAAAGTACTCATCCAAATAGTTAAGTCTTCATCATCTGACACATTGCTCTTAGCAGCCTGTGATATCACATGCCACTCCCCGAATGCACATTCACAAACATTGACTTCAGTGCTGCTAAAAAACTACATTTATTGGGTTTGCTTAAAAAACAAGACAAAGACAAGACAAAGCAATAGCAGTTGGAAAAGGCAAACACGCTCACACTTAGAATAGTGACTACAAAAAGTTCTAATGACAAATTCTTAATAGTATCATATTTTGTCATCACAAACCACACTGAATAAGGCATAGCCGTGGAATTATTGTTTACTTGCATCTCTTATATTGTTGTAAGTATATTTTCTGGAAAGCATCTGGGCACTCAGTATGTCTCCTTATTTTGCTTCTATTTACTGATAGAAGNAAAATTAGAAGACAATTTTCATTTACCCGGTCAACAAAACAGAAAAAGCTTGTTCAGCAAATGGTTAGTTAGAGGTGGCTTTATAGTCTCCCAAATCAAAAAGATACAAAACTGTAAAAGCATAGATCATGTACTTTGACAGCATACAATACAATTATTATAGATAATAATAAAATATGCTTTACCTATGACAACTTTAATTTTTTAGGCTTCATTATTTTTAGTTGTAGACTGAAATTTAAAATTTTCCTTGTAGCAATGACAAGTAGTCAGTACATAAAGTAGCATTTTACTTACGACAAGGCATAAATAACCATCAGAATCAGAAATAAAAATCTATAATTTATCTAATTTTCCAGAAAAATGTAATTGTAACATACAAAGACAAACATTCTCTGAGTCTCAATTTGAAGCAATATAATTAAATAATGCCTAAATAAAACCCAACCTCCTGTGGATGGGAGATAACTGGGTCACCTAAATATGCTTTACTGTAAATACACAAAAGGTTGTTTGGATAAGTTACATGTTTTCCTTTTAAACCAGCATATTATATGGCTTATACACTATGGGGTATATTTACTAAGCAGGGAGATTGCAATGAAATTCGAATTTGGGGAAGTTGCCCATGGCAACCAATCAGATTTGAGCTCTCAGTTTCATTTTACACTCTGGAGAATGTGAACTCAAATCTGATTGGTTGCCATGGGCAACTTCCCCAAATTCGAATTTCACTGCAATCTCCCTGCTTAGTAAATATACCCCTATGTGTCAGATCTTTACATATCCTAGGCACCACAGTGACAGCATTACACAGTGTATTACCCACACGATGACACACTCACGTAATTGGCAAACACTGGCTCCTAAATTTTTGATCTTATTAAAAAAACAAACACTGTATAGCCAAGCTTAATGGTTAGTAAAACCAATACTAAACTTATTTCATATCACGCTTCAAGCTTTTACACATAGGTGGGTGGGAGCAACAGTTTGTGTATGGGAAAGGTTTAGACCTGAAACGTTTTNTATTGTTTTAAACATAGAAATGCGAATACAATGGGGCTGATCCAGAGGCTGAAGAAANTGAAAGTTTCTCTGTGTGAGAAGAGAATGACGTCAAGTGCGCACATTCATGACTTNTGTTCTGAGTGTGTGTTGTGGGAAAATAGGAATAGTAAGTGTAAGGGCATGCCAAAGTGATCCTGATCAGTGCACCAGATTCAGAGTAGGGTGCAGACCTGTTTAAGTCAAAACATTTGCACCTACTANAAGTAATGTCTAAGCCCAGGGGGCAGACATTCCACTACCTATTTCAAACCTTTGTGTTAGGATGTGCAAAGAGTCAGAAGGGTTGCTGTCAAAGCATTGTGCTTGTGTTAAATAATATCTACAAATGTAAATAAAAGTTTTTTGTTTTTAATATATAAAAAAAAGAATTAGTTTACTGTATTTTCTTGCATGCTTACATTAACCAGTACTTCTATTTACAGACTAAATTAGTGTACTACCCTGTAATCACACAACTTATANAGTCATGTAACTATACAGAGCTTGCCAGCATTGTGATCATTTTCTATGTGCTGCACAGATATTCAGAGGTAACATTGCATGCACCTTTGGATTACATACAGCATGCATATATTTTGAGCTCTAAACTACAGAAAGCACTACATGTGCCAAGTTGCATTCACCGGTGGATCAGCCCCTATGCTTTCTTTAGTGCCAGTGAAAGAAAAAATAAAAAGAAATGGAAAAAACACAGACAACAAAAACCAATTAGGACTAAAAGTAATAGTTGACTTCTCCTAGTTCANATGTCATCTACTGTTGTTAACACATTGGGGCCATTCCAATGTCGCTTCACACAATGTTTNCCCCCTTACGCNGTTTGCAAAAGGGAGGAAAACTACCGATTTTTATCTCGCGTCTCATTGTGCCGCGTATAAACATATAATAGACGTGAAAAAGTGCACGACCGACTTTTTTGCGTCTAAATGTGGATTGAATCGGCCCCATTGTGTGTGGAAGCTATGTTTAAGCTTTATATACATTGCTTCTGAATGTGAGATTGTGATTGTTTAGAGNAGTCACAAAGCAGTAGTATTAGCACATTTATACAGAGCACCACTGCTCTTTTTTCCAGTTCAAAATCCATTACAAAAGAAATCATACAGAAAAGAACAATTTACTAAGTCAAGGAAAGCTGTAGAAAATAACGCATTTACACAGTATATATGCACTACTTTAACTACACTTAAGCTGTATTGGATGCAAGACATTAGAANAAGTGTGTAAGACACAAGATGGCCTGTTTTAAGCGGGTGAAATTCTTGGTGTGCAGTTTATGACAGCTTTATTACATGATAAAGCAATTATTTCAATAACATCAAGTCAGTAACACTGTTATTTTGTATCAAGTTAAAANCTTACATTTATGACTGGTGCTGCATTAGCAAATAGAGACCTTCATACCCATTGGTACTACACATTACAATTTTGACAAGCATGCTCTTTTTTTAATAAGCAACCTAGGCTTAAATCTTACACTAAACGTGTTAACCAGTAAAAAGGAAAAAATGTAGAAATATGTGAAATATATGGTGTTTAGTGCTATACACATTTACATTTTTAATTTATATAAAAAATCCCAAGTGGGTATGGACCTTGCACCAGGTATTCTTTATTTATTTAATATTTTTCTTGAATAATATTTAACCAGGCCCGACAAAATAAATAAACAAGATTTCTTCTGGTATCTGTAATAGAACCTTTAAAGCATATTTAATCCTCCCAACTCTCACCTTGCATTTTGATCTTAAGCCAACAACAGTCAGAAGCCTCGACATCCTCCATTTTCCACTGCTTGCTTCTGGTTGGCTGGCTTGTGAACTCTGTATGTAATGTCACAAAAAATGAGTGGGGCTTAATGACTTTCTGTAAGAAACGGTCAGCTGCTTCAAAAAATGTGATTTCTATTTCCCAATCATTTAAAATAGCTGATATATGGATGTAACACGGTCACAATAGAACTCTTGTGGATGTGTTGCTTGCTGTGATGTGTACAGTTGTTACCAGTGAAATCCTTAGTTGTAGTTTATTAAATATTACAGTCAGTAAAACACTTGAGAATGGTGCCATGAAGNAGAAGGGTAGTCAGAAGGGCTAATGACCTGTCCTGCCCAACATCATTTTTATATTGAAAAATGCATAGAAAGGATTTGGTGATTTTTGACTAAGCACGTGTCTTGTCTGACTGAGAAAGCTAAATTGTCAAATGGTATTAACATGTTTTAGCACCATGTGTTTTAAAGAACACAAAGGAACAATTAAANTAAATGTAAATAGACAATGCTCATTACACTTCAATAATTCTTAGTTGATTTTAGTATTTAGCNTGTCATAACAGTGCAAAATGTGCATGAGTTTGTCAGAGGATGTCCTCAAAAGAATTGAACTTATAAAAGTATTAAAAGTATAGATAAAGATTTGTACAAAAGATAATCAACAAGTACATTTGTTAGAGTCAAATGCAGCTTATTTCTGTAATNCAATATAATATAACAATCGGGGACTATTTGGGCAGCAAAATGACATATCACCAAACTACTCATCACAGGGGCACACATCTCTAAACTGGTGTACATGTTCTGGAAACATACTGCTTATTCTTATATCTAATGGCTTATAGTAGTAGTAGTAAAAACACAATTTTAATTTTAAACTTTAACATTAAACAGTAACTCCCATAAGATTTTTACTTTTAAGTATAGTATTAGATGATTTGTGAGGATTAAACCATAATTTCATCCTTGGGAAGTAATGAGTGTTTATCTAAGTATGGGCTTAGAGGGAATATGTATGTAAGGGAATTCCCAAAAATTCAAAGTNATCAAACGCAAATAATATAGTCATCAAATCTGATCTCTTGATAAAGAAATCTATGTGGAGAAGTTTAAATAAAAAGCTGGTGTGAGGCTGCCTGTATGTATTGACAGCTTGCACAAACGGAGAGCCAGATGTATATCTGTTTGACTCAGCCTCAGGCAACTCGGATGGACTCTGATGTGCTACAGCGCTGCAGGGGGAAAAAGTGTGCGGGAACGTGTTTAACGGGAGTTCCTAATTAAACTGTTGTTCTCTTCCAAAAGGTCCTTAGGAAACACTAATGAGACATGAGTTTGGGCAATTTCCTCATCAAAGCAATAAAGAAAAGACTCTCTTCCTCTGCCTCTAGCCATCCCTCTCTTGATAAACATCACATGGTCAGCCAAGTGCCTCCAGCCACCTGTTAGTGGGACACTATGGCAGGCAGCTAGTGATCTGGGGGCAAGTGCAAACATCAACACCTGCTCAGTGCAGGCACCTGCTTCGCTTTCTGCATACAGTATGTTGACCTTNGTAATGTTTACAGAGGTTTGCAGTGCTCCAAAAAATTCCAGGGGACAAGTTCTAGCAGCACTAAAATGGGATATCTCTATAAAACATAACAGGGGTCACGTCTTCTTGATTCATTGGGATATTAGAATTATATTTCAGTCTGCCATTAGTGACTTAATAGATTTAATCAGAAGCCTCAAGATCACTGAACCAAATACCATATAATAGCTTTCAAAATTGTGACAAACCGATGCTCAGCTTAAAAATGTCATAAAAACATAAAATCAGACAAAAATAGGCATGTGTAATACACATAAATAGATAATCTACGATAAAAGTAGACACGTTAGTGTTAAGCATAATATGGCATCTGAAGTCAGCTTTTATAACCATTTTTTATAAAAAAAAACCCATAATGTTACATAAGACTCGTGCTTTAATAATGTAGCAAAATGCCATATTATATTTCCACTTATATAATGTATTATTTGAAAGAGATAATGAGGGAGAATTGTTCTATCTAAAGACACAATTAAAATAGTTATTCCTCCATATGACAAGGCATATGGACTTTATCCAGTAACAGTTGTTGAATGATGTAATTTCAACCATGAGTAATTAACTGGCAGGATAAAAAAATATGTTTGCTTAGTTCATACTTTCAGACAACTGGACATTTTGAAATTAATTCAAAATGTCTAAAAAAAAGTTTTAATTGACCATTTTAACAGGAGACCAAAGCAATTAAATGAGGGCTGCTGTACCGCCAAAAATAGGCTTATTAATTAATAGGAACGGCCTACATATTTTAGTATTTAACAATGTAACAAAGTAACTGCTTTATATTTTTTTCTTTCATATTCAGACACATAAAAGTGGGTTTACAGTTCAAACAACCAATCAGTCCCTACATTCTTAATGCGCAGTACTCATTTTTAACAGGCAGATCTTGGAATGCATTTCGTTTGACTGTCTCTGTAGGGGTGACCCAACACAACTCTAAAATGATTTTATCCACCTATAGTTCTATGAAGAAAACTGAAGTGCCCTTGCCCCCACCCCACCAAAGCACTGTTTTTAGGAAAAGGAGGACATTTTAAATCTTAAATAACTTGTTATGCGCCATATAAGTCTTCATTCTACACAATATATTATGCTTGTTATTATGCCATTTGCTCTCAAACACCTGGGCCTAAATTTACTAAGCAGGGAGATTGCCCATATGATGCCCATAGAAAACCAATCAGATCCAATGCGAGAATGTCACCTCACATCTGATTGGTTGCTATGGACAACACCCCCCCCTTTTTAATCTCCCTGATTAGTAAATTTAGGCCCTGGTATATCAATCATTTACCTAAAACATAGAACACTCAAAAACTCCACAAACACCCAGATTTTCATTGAAGCATTTAAGTGAGAATAAAATGTATGTCCATTAGTATTGAAGGTAAAAGCTCAGGGCTGTCAGTAGTCCTTCTAGTGCCTGGCTATGCTGCAAATCCTCTTCCAGTCTATCTACTCATTGTCTACACAGATTTCTACTCAACAGTAATGATTCTTTTTATGTGTAATTAAAGATGCAGCATTATAATGCCTGCAGCATAAGTGCCATATTGTATGTACATTACCCCAGCAAAAACATACAATTTATTCTAAAGAACAAATGATACAACTAAAATCAAAGCTACAATGTAAAAAGTAAGCCAACGCAGAATTGTCCATATGTCTCAAAGAGCAATGATACTCTAGAATATGCAATGGTGCTATTGTTGGTTATAATTTGATTTTCTCAATGACTCATGAGTTCATGTTCAGGTCAAATGTTTCTCAACGTTTACAATGTACAGAATGATGATTTCCATTTTGGCAGGACTGTTCCTCTGCTCTGCACTGCAGGTGTGGAAAGGCCCTGAAGAAATCAGCATACACTTTCTGACCTTACGTTCCCAGTGTAAGCCTTTGGGCAGCAGCTATTAAGCTTATTTTAAACTTACTGATACTAGGTGTTTTATGATCACAAACATATGAAAGAGAAGAGAAAAATTCATAATATAAAATAAGGGTTTCATTGTGAGAACATACCTGGTCAGGTATATTCAGCAGATGCTTCCTAATTATTTGGTATTTTTTAGTGTATTATAGGATCAATAATTACTCCATTATGTATAGAAAAACATATTTTTCAGAAAAATCACATTTAAAATTGTTGTGTACCATAAAAACGGAGGGCAATAATTTTACAACAGAGCATTTGGTTTTTTAGATCATATTGCATAAAACCCCCAAAAACCAGATGTATTTCTGGAGAGCCTCACGTGGCTTCTTTAGATTACTTTTAGTCATACTTTGCCTAAACAATGTTTTGTCCATTTTATTTCCATTGCTATTTAAAAGAATGAACTTCATCTGACAAAATGACAAACAAATGTCGCTAACCCTAAACATTACACCCTCATACCTCCCAAGTGTCCCAATTCCAGCGTGACGGTCCAGATTTCTTTCTTGTAATTTTGCCAGAAAACTGGTTGAAAAGAGGACAGGGTCTGGGCTGGACTTATGTGGAGCTGGGGGCCGGACTTATTTGTCCCATTTTTGGGGACAGCTAGGTTGGGAGGTATGAACCCTTCACTATTTTATTTCTTTAGCTATCTTCACAGTCTCTCCTGCTTGCATGTTGTGTATGTGCTGGTAGAAGTGGATATCAGCAATTATAATGAAGAAATCATACACTAAAAGAGTATAACTGACCAACTACGATATTAATTAGCGGTTGACATTTCAATATTATTAACAAATAGATTATTTCATTAACAAATGTATTTCAATTCAAGGTGGAACCCTAAGTGTTGTCCAGTCCCTATCAATAATTGTATTTCAAATCTCTTTCCCTTGACATACACATTTGCATGTGGGTATTTAGCCTTATTTACATTTTAGAATTAAGTAGCAATACACAAAACATATGCTTTATACCAGGAAATCAAATTGCAAGAATGTAATTACATGATTCATTTTAGGGGGAATTGTATCAACAAGGGTAGTCTGCTTTGTTTACACCAACCCTTACATTAATATGTAACATGGAAAAATGAAGATATTTATTAAACAAGTCTTGCAGTATATCATACCAATTAATTAGATCTTTACCCAGGTAAAATTCAGTAGCACCCAGAGAATTAACTCTTGATGGTTGACAACTTGATGGTTTATTATTATTAATAATATGATATGAAAATAAAAAGGGGAATTAGAGGAGACGCATAATGAAGTATGAAGTAACATGGCTAGTAAATGAATCAAATATAAATATAAATTACTCTAATTCTAAAGCATTACTGAATATTATTTACTTGAAAGTCATATTAAGCTAAAACAAACTCAGCTATTTCAGCTTCTATTTTATATAAACTTTGTCTTTATCATCTATAAGCAGGTAGCATGACCCCATAGTAATAGACCTCACCAATAGCTTTACAAGTCAATTACAATTGATTTGTAATTGGAATGACTTAAAGTTCTTTTAGGCTCTAAAGCTTTGGCGAGATTCTTTAATCTAATTAAAGAAAAAGCTGTAGATTTACAGAGGATATTTAACTTTCTAAATAATACCCCATCCACACTGTTTCCAGGTTACAGCAAGACAGCCCAAGTCAGGGAGCAGTCCTTCTCAAAATCCAGGAAAAAGCAGGATTATTCCCAGGTTCGACATGGGTCGCTCCCAGTTGGAAAACAATAAGTATAATTACAGCTGTAAATACCCAGGTCTGAAGTAAGAGAATGGGATTCGAAGGCGTCGGGGTAAGTGACATGGCAACATACTGGGTTTTTTAACTTGGGGTATTGCTGTGTCGGCAATGTGAACATGATACAATTCTGTGAGAGAGAGAGTGTGTGTATGCATGTGTGTGTTTGGTTTACTTTTCCGCTAGTAAACTATGTGATTACTAATATTTATACAAGTACATACTGTAACAGGTAATGAAATAACAAATTATTATGAAGCATAAGTAAACACTAATGTGAAAAATTAATTTTACTAAGTACATTGGAAATAAGCTCCTTAGAATACCCATCCATTTAACAAAACAGATGTCCCTATGGGCTTTCTGGCTACCACCCATTACTTATGAAGAAACGCATAGCTGTCACTTATCAATAAGGTTTGTTTAATGTAGTAAAATTTCCCTAAGGAAAGAGAATATATGTAGACATATCTCTTACTTTTGATGACTGTATGAAACTTGATGAACTACAACAGATTTTATAGAGGGATTTATCTATTGCAGTATAAGTTCTTTGAACATCTGAATAGATAAAAGGTGTTATGAGCATGAACTATTTCTTTTTGAACTGTAATAATTGCCATAAATTAAACGTTTACTATGTTCCAGAGTGGCTCGCTGTAGATTGTCCTACGCCAACCTTTCCACTGCCAGACAAACAAAACTGCAATTCATCAAAAGACTTGGAATGGATACTACATATTCCACGGTTTATGTTTACTCGTATCATTAACATAACAATTGTTTCATAATGTGACTTACATGTCATTTGCATTTTACTATACATTTTAGTTTCAACGGACAAGGGATTAGTGCCTGTGGGGAGACCTTCCCTATGGATAAAGGACAGTGGTTTCTCCAGCAGGAGTCAGCAGCAAAATAGTGTGTGTGCCGCAAGGGAGACACAGGTAGAGAGGACTTTGATAGGTAAGTAAAATGTCTTTCCGGACTGTCACTGTCATTGTATCTATATAAATCATGTTATGAATAATCTAGGAAATCTGGGAAATAGATTTAACCCTTTTTATGACACCGGAATAGATAACTGACCCTAACAAATACCAATAATCTAGGTTACTCTCCAAGAAACAGCCACAATGATAGTGAATGGATAACACAATGAAATAATAAATCAAGTGAAGACAAAAGATTACATTAATGCCGAAATGCAGCTGTTTTTCTCTCCTCTCCTTCTCCATGTTGTTTAACAAATAAAAGTATGTTTTAGGTGTAAGTGTTGGTCAGTAATCCTGAGGCATTTCATCTCACAGGAAAAGCAAAGACACTTTTTTGGCAGCTGAAAGAAAAATAATTGCCATAAACTGCTCTCATTATAAATGATGTAGAGAGATATCCTCGTTCAATTTCGGGGCAAAATGTGTCCTCTATTATTTGAAAGTTCATACTCCTTAAGTTATCTGTAGTGTCTTATTTCTGTTATAAACAAACGCTAACAAAAGTATGTCCAACTATATTGATAAACTGGTTATGTGATACCCTCAGCCACTGGCATTCTGTAAGCCAGGGACATTGCACAGTGAACATGAACTACAGAATCATTTGCAAAAGATTAGCCCAATGGCAGTCAGATCATTCAGGAAATCTGAACAATTCAATTACCTGGTGAAAGCATGTATGTATAAATTCCAAGAAATCAGTCCATGCCAAACACTATATAATAATTGGCTGATAGGTAGAGATTATTTAGAAGATATGATTGAGAGCAAATTTCTGTACCTTGATCTCTATCATGCCATGATCGACTCCCAGCTGCTGGTGAATTCGGAGAAGGGTAGAAGTCCCCTGTTGGGCTTGGCTCCATGTTTTCATCTATAGAAATGGTCTTGGGTCTTTTACTGTTTAAAGAAAAAAAACATACAAACAAGTTGTGTGAAATACTGCATACAACAGTCTCACCTGAAAATGTGATTTGTCAATGTGGTATATAATCTGTTTGGTGGAGGATTTTATGTTTAGGATTTACCTGTTAACAGCGCAATCCTTTTACATGTAGTAAAATGTAAATGTGTATAATTACTGTGGCATTAAAACAGGAGCACATTTGCATATGAAAACATCATTTCCTTGTATGTTTAATTAGATAAACATAACTTTTTATTCCTTATTCCTTTCCTTGCAGTTCGTTACCATGAAATGTTCAGACCTCTGTGTGCAGGAAGTTTGTCCACGGGCAGGCTTCTAAGCGCATGGTGTGTACATTAGGTGTCCAGCGGGGTGCTATATAAATTGTGCAGTAAGGGCAAATTTAAGTCCTTATTTTGTATCCATATTTCCAAACAGCACATACATNTAAAGAGTGAATTCCTTTGCACAACTATTTTACTTTTGATGGTGCTTTTTATAAATCCTTGGTATGGCTATGGGTGCAAGGTTTGTGCCAAGCTTCTTAAACCTATATATATAGGACAGTTTATTGACAAATTTATTTTAGGTCTCTCTTCCTCAAAATAAAAATACTGAATTATAAGCAATACCAAAAAATACTGTTTTACTTTTTAAAGTTGAAATATTTCTGCAAGCAGTTTTGTAGTTTCATTACCAATAAATTCATAGCAATTTCTCTCTCAAGATTTTTTTGTCACCGCTTTTAAAAAATTCTGAACTTGCATAAAAATGTCCGCTAACATATGTTATTAGCTACAGGTGTCTCTTTCTTTGATTGATTGTATACTTTTCATTTATTACTATAATAAAGAGTGATACGTAACATCTGTGAAGGTTAAAGGGCTAATTATGCTCAGCCTCTGTTTAATCATCACTATACACTATTGATTTAAGCATGTAAAATGTTGGTCAACATTAAGATTAAAATTATAGCATAAACTGTATATGAACCAGTTAGAATTTTCCTACTGGCAACAATAATGGTAACTGTATTATGCTAAGTCTAAAGTCTAACTTTAAATCGCAAAAAAAATCTGATTGTATTACATTAATACCTGTCAATAAATAAATAATATACCTGTCAATAAAAAAACTTAGACCCATTGCTGTTTCTTTTACTTTGTCCATTACCTGCTAGGTGGAGAAGACAGTGACCTCTGTAAGCTGACCGCTGAGTTCATTTCATGATAGTATGGCTGGCTTAGTGGCTCTCCAATGGGAAAATTTACTCCGGAACCTTGCGTTATAGGTGCTAGAAATAATATGGAGATAGTTACAAAACAGTTTATCTGAAAAAATAAATATTTTTCTTGGCTCCTGACAAATATGACATAGCTTTATTATCAACAATATCTACTGAGAGAAAGATACATTATTTAACAAAGTAATAACCATTAAGACCCTTCCTGGGAAATATCACGTGGAATAATGGTAGTAAACCATCACTTATGCGCTAAGCTGCTAGAAGGTATATTTGCATGGTAAACACTTGCATTGTTTACAAATGCCTGGTGTGCCAAGTGGCACTTTGGTGTCATTAGAGACCTTGGGAACAGGGTTCAGACCATTCATCTTTTGTTTTAAGTACGATGGTGTCCCTAATTTATGCATAGTGCAATTATTTTTTGATGAATCATTAATTGGATGTGACCGCTGGCTCCCTTTCACTAAGGGAACAATGTTTCCATGCTACAGTATTTTCTGCATGTGGGACATCAATCAGTGCTAAAGGGTCAGATCTCTGGGCCCCATAAACTCACTACATGCAGATAGTCTTTTCAATTAGCCCTGCTGGAAAGAGAGATGTTGATGACAGAGGTGGATTCTTTGCATATTTGGACGAGCAGCAGAATACNTTTCTCTCCTATCTTTTTGAGAAATGCCTATTAAAAACTGTCCTTATACCTGAGAGAGGAACACAGCTGTCGGCTCNAATGGCTTAATATCCACAAACTATTTTAATCCCCTATTTAATAGAGACCAGGAGTAAACAAGCTCCCTGGAGAAACACAGTGTGAATACGGCTTTTCATGTGTGTTACAAATGAGGCAAAGCTGCAGTGTTGTGAAGCATATGTGCTTGGAGCATGGCATGCCGTGGGCGTGACACTTAACTGCTAGTGACTGGTAAAGCACACCACAGTCTCTTGTGGTTTGAGGGAATCTAAACTAGAGGTTAAATAAATGCCAGATGAAAGAAGTCTGCCACAACCACAATCCGCATTCTATTATTATATAAGTAACATGTACAACTGTCACAATGAGGGGAGTACTAATGAGACATTACCCCTCAATTATCAANGTGAAGCCACAACATGTGATGCGATGTGTGGAGATACGTTTCTTTAGCTGTATCACTTAAAACAATGGAGGAGGGCGCCAGGGAGAAGGTAATATTCTTTGTGCACCAGCATCCAGTGTTTTCTGTTACTCCTGTGTGGTAATGTTTGCGATTTGGTTCTCAATTCACTATGTCTCCTCTTAACTGTAATTATTATTTGTGCACTAATAAACACTATTAGTTTATTAATGTGTGTCTGTTATTTGTGCTTAGCTACACTTGGGACTGCCAGATATGGTGACCTGCTGGGTGCCTTCTGCAAAAGCCTATTCTCTACTTTCTGTGCTCTACCTGAAAGACCAGGGCCTAAACATACTAAGCAGGGAGATTATAGGGAGATTGAAAAGTGAGGATGTTGCCCATGGTAACCAATCAGATTCAAGCTCTCAGTTTCTTTTTACATACTGGGAAATGTAAGTTTAAATCTGATTGGTTGCTATAGGCAACATCCCCACTTTTCAATCTTCATATAATCTCCCTGTTTAGTAAATTTAGGCCCAGGACTCCGTTAGTTTCCATATCTTGTAACAACGCATGGCTTCCCTTACAGATAATGTAGATAACAGTTAATATAATGGACTGTGCGTAGCTTATCTATCCAGGAATTATATTTTCTAAACATTCTTTCCTGTCATGAAAATGACGTCATTTTCCGTTTTCATTGATAGTGGGGGAGGTCAGCAAGCGTAAAGAATATGTAATAGTAGATTTTAATATAAACTGTGTGTCAGAGTATTTCTATAAAGCAGTTTCTATTTTAATTGGGGTTTAACTGGGTTTATGGAGGGTTTATGTCCATAACACATGTAATAGTCAAGCTCAAAATATATTACAATTTTATTTCCATGTTTAGATATCTTGATTGGATGAACATTTTCCTGCTGTTTGGGAAATATATTGTCATGTAATGGGGTATAAACACATACTACCAATATGGTTTGGAGTTCACAGGCTATAAATATGTAGACAGACCTGGTGACACCAGTGATTTCCAATAAACAAATCTTTGGGATAGCTCAATATCTAACAAAGCCATCAGCAGCAGAATAGGATTTAGCTTATATACTCAATATGGATGAAATTTAGATGTGTTGTTTAGAAAGATAGAAACATTTACTTACTTCTGGACACCCGCACAAGCTCTGATACATTAAAAACTCCAGACTTTACAAAACTGTCTTCAAGGTATCCTGAAAAAAAAAAACAAAATAACATTTTTTTTTATAACCATCAAAATAAAATTATATGTTCTATGATAGTCTTCTTAGCTGCAGAAAAGCTGCAATATTTTTTTCCCAAAATAAAGAATACTCCAGAATGTATTCTATACCCCTGGTATTTCATGAACTTTCCGGGTAGCATTAAATACCAGGGTAGTTAGTGTAAATCTGAACGATGCCCTGGCTACCCAGGCAAAAAGAAGGGTCCTTTGACTCAACTACCCTNGTAGCATGTGCACACAATGGCGGAGGAGGAGGAAATAGAGGTAGATGACAGGTATTATTATTTTGGAAGTGCATACACTTTGCCCCTATGCCATGCAATGTTTCCCTGCCTGTGTCTCTATGTAATTAATACTCTGTAATGTAATGTTCATATGACATCATTTTTGCTCCTGTTCTCTACAAGCAGGGATACAAGTGGTAATCTGAATGGTGTCTACCAGAGTAGTAAAAAAAAAAACCTGGGTAAATTCCCAGGTAAAAATGGTAATCTGAACAGGGGTTTGAAGCTCTGAGCACAATCAACTACCAGGGTAACTTACCCTGGTAGTTTAAAGCTGGTAATCTGAACACAGCATGAGCAACAGATGGACAGGAATCAACTTTTACAAAAGTCTACAGAACAGAGACAGTGTATACCTTATTACTGTATTTCTTTTTCTTTAAAGTTGCCATAGCAACTTTTACCAAGTTTACCGTAACAACTTTTTAAAACGACTATGGAGACCATACACTACTTTAGCAAATGCAAAACAACAGACTGTCATCAGGAAACCACCATTGTAATTAAACAAATTAACAAAGTACTGTACAATTCAAACAAATACAAGATAAATATATAGCTATAACTGTCAGATTGTGTGTGTGTGTGTGTGTGTGTGTATATATATATATATATATATATATATATATATATATATACACACAAACACATACACACACACACAGCACCTATACCATATCAAACACATAAAATCTTCTTATCCTTAAATCACCTTTAGGTTTTTAAATATCTGGGAGTGTTCTGTATTTGTTGAGGTACTATGTAAGGACCGTGCTGTGTAAGTCTTGATTAGTATGAAGAACTTAGTTGTCATGCTGCAACAGGTTTTGAGCAATGGTTTCAAGACCCTGCAGGTCAAACCATTCATCAAGTTCAGGTAACAGCAAACAAGATTTGACACCACGTGTAAAGCACTCCTCCAAAAAAGGTTACAGCTGCGTTCAGCGAGTGTGACAGCGACAAATCACACAGTTTGTACAGTGCCGTCAAATGTACACAAGACAAGATAACTATCTCACATTTTAACAGTTTAATGACTAAACCCCAATGATATTTGTACACAAACAATTTGTGAATGTTCTTAATATGCTATTTCAGATACTTTCACAGATTTATAAACATGTCAGAAACACTACACAATAGATACAATAACTAATAAGTGGCTTGTGCTTTGTATACCCTATTTATGTAAACTACAACATATATAAAAAAGAGACTTTATGAGACATAGGCAAAAAGCACATAAAAGTGCACCCAATAAAGCTGCACAATGGATGCACTTTGTGTGCTTTTCGTCATAACGTCTCAGAATGAATATATTTTGGTTACTATTAATTCCACTGTCAATAGCTAATAGTCGTATGGAGAGGAGTATATATTTTATAGCTAATAAGGGTGTTTTTTAGCCACATGTGCCAGAAAGATGTCATCTGAATAGATTTATAACATGCATGGAAGAGAAGAACCAGCATATTTATAAGGTACTGGGTACACAAAACTGGAAAAAAGTGAATAAAAATCCATAGATAAAATAACATGAAAGAAAATCACCTTAAACCCACAAGAGGCTTGTAAAGGTTTATACCAACAAATAAAAGTGACANGGAAAGGAAACTTGAAGCAATGCGGTTTACAGTGTATAGTTCTTTAAACTCTTTCCTCAATTTCCGCCTAGCTCATTTGAAGTGGTGAGCTCATTTATTACAGAACACCAGACTCAATGGTATCAGTAGACAGCCCATGTTCCCTTGTCTCATTCACTCACACTCAGACTTCTTCATCCACTATGTAAACAAATATCAGACAGTATTTAAACAGTCAGCCATTTAGACCTACTGCTTCTGAAGACCTGCTCAAGCTTCACCGTGCTGTTTGCAATAAAGTAGGTAAATAAATAAGGAATGGGATAAGCGATTTTATATTAAATAAGCATTCAGTGTCTTTTATCTGAGAAGAAAATATAAGAATATAAGGTTTAATCTGTTTAAGAGTACGCACTATAAGAATATTAATAATTCAATCTACTGAAATGTAAAAGTTGTTTGATATAGGTCTGTTTATGTAATTATTTACATCTTTTGTTTTCCTTAACCACAGACTTAATACAATCCTCCTCAATCTCTACAAACAACATTGTCTGACTTTTACAATTACTTTCTATTAATAGAGCTGAAATAAACTAAAACTTCACCGATATTTAAACCTTTTATGCCAGATGGGAAGATTTTCAATACATCATCTGTATCTCCTGTTATACTGACAGTTTTTCTAACATCACTGCACAATTCGTATTTTCAATGTTAACTAAGCTGTTTAATACCGGTGTCTGGCCACCAAATGACTGTTAAAAAGGCCTTTAATTTGTATTGTGAAAAGTGTCTACTTCTCCAAGTTAGTGAAGGAAAATCCCAGAGATTAAATGAATGTTAATGAAGTTGCATTTAAAGCACTAGATACAATGAAAGTGGTAACATAATCACCACTTGTCCTGATTATACCCATTGCCTATGCAAAGCAGATTGCTGACCAATTATACTCTTTGAAGCTATCACAGTACTACTTTTGTTCTCAGACACTGGTAGAATGTAAATTTTATAGAGGTTATATTTACCTGGTGGATTCTTGGCAGGATCATTGTGGCTTGGGCTTCCTGATTGTCCAGGATCTGTAAAGATATGAGAAAAACCGTAAGTATTGTTTGTGCTGCAATTATCAAAAGTTTGGGTTTTTTTTCCCAAGAAAGTTAATAAACTGTTGAAACTTGTGGCATGATTACTCTGTATAAGAAGCTTCTTTTCATAATAAGACTTGAGTTTCATGAATGAATTACCCTGACACACTTTTCATTTAAATCGCAAATGGAGAAGGAGGATTGGTAGTGGTGGTGGAGAGGGCAGAAATAGCAAGACTGAATATGCCCAAACTTCATATATTAGGATTAGGTCTAGGAGACACGTTTCTAAATCTAGTGTATATATATATATATATATATATATATATATATATATATATATGTTCAGAATATTCTTGCTGACTCAAATGAACAAAATATATACACAAAATAGAACTATTTGCCAGTGGACAATAAAGTAAGACACCTGTGGTTTTCAAGTAACATACATGTCGGACACTTGAGCACTAGTCAAAGGTAATTAATGACAATGTAAAAAGGTTTCTGTTTCACTTGCTTTAATGCTCACTTCTTACATTACAAAGTGTGGAAAGGGTATATGGGTAAGACTTGTGCCTTTTACTAAACTTCTGGATTAATAAACGACCACTATTGCTGGACTTTTTAAAATAATTCCTGTTATTAACAGGATCAAAATTGTTGCCATATTGACATAAACGTGTATATGTTAACATTGAGCTTTTAAAGGCAGATATCACCATCAACATATTGGATGTTCTGCAGCTAGCTAGGATAATTAGACAGTAGAAATATCAAAATGCATATACATAATTGTTCCTTAATATATGGGCAACCATGGTTCTGTGTCATATGTGGTTTAAATGCACCGTATAAGCTGAATTGTGGCCTGGGCATTCCCACCTGCCACTTTTTGGAATGACAGAACAGTCAGCTGTGGCAGAGAGTCTGAATGTGTGTCCGTGTACGTGCCGAGGTAAGGGCACACAGGGAGGAGACCATCTGCCTTTGCTAGGCAGCCATTCATTTCTGGATTTAACAGCTGTGAAATAGCAGTGCCCAGAAGGACAGAAATGTGCAGCCTGAGAGAGACAGAAAAGACCATGGGTATATAAGTTGGCACTTACTACCAGGGAATAAAGGCTCTCTCCAGATGTCTGGGTGGCACAAAAAGAAGGAATGCAGTAAGATTTCCATGTGGCAGATGAAGAGATGCTGAGGGTGCCAAGGCCTGTATAGCCATACCATTTCCACATGATTCTTATTGTGATGAAGAATTTACTGTAGCTCTTAGAGGAATCATATGCAATATTTTTCTTTCTACTATTCATAAGGATTATACTAAAGCAGAATACTGAGGCAATATGCCGGCATTTTCATGGAATTAGTTCACTGGATTAAAAGGAATAAAAATCTCTATTTCATTTTTATTCAACTATAGCAGATAATTCATAAATGGTAAATCCCAAAGCTTTATACAATATTATTTATTTACATTTAAAGCATTAAGTTGTACCTTTGCCCCAAAGAAATGAATTAGCCAACACTGTAATGCAATGCTTAGTGATGGTTAAGGCCTTGATTACCTGAAACAGTTCCTCTTTGTATTTTTAAAGGTCTACTGTTACAATGATACAGCGCTCTACTTATGTATAAGCATGACAGCATTTTCTGTAAAAATGTATTGCTAGTTTGCAAACACAGTGGCAGAAGCTCTATATAACTGGCTTCAATATGTTTAGCAATCACCACAATGTGTGAGAAACGTTTGTTTATGCTCTGCATCAATCTAAACATTTTAAGGGAAATGTTAGGAGAAATTATTTTTATTTTTGTATAGTTACCTATAAGGTTTATTAGCATACAGTGATCTATACGTCCATAATATATCATTGAAAAAATACACTTATACTCCGTTCACACTGAGATGAAATACCAGGGCAGTTCAGGCAAATTTCTTGGTTGCGTGAACTCCTGGGTGTTTCAAGTCAGAACTCCGAGTTCAACCCAGGTAAAAAAGTAGGGTTATTGCCGGTTCCAACCTGGGTTGCCCACAGTGTGAACGGGGGACACAGGACGTTCCCAGGTTTTTAGTGTTAAAGACTGGGGGAAAAATAAGATTTAATGTCATTTTATTTGTTATGCAATGTAAATATTTTACTTTATAGAACTCAAATAATAGCACACATTCTGAAAAGCTACCGTATTTAATTATCAACTAATTCTGTTTTCACATTTTAAAACCTCAAACACCAGTAGACCAACACGGTTTCGCCAACAAACTGCAAAATAGGCAAAGATGTAGACTTGGGCAAAACCAAAAACTGAAATGCAGGNGAGGCAAGTGTTATCTGAGAACAGAATTAAAACTCATGTGCACCCCTCACGTTGCAACATGGATTTGATCAGCTCTACACTGATCAAACCTATATCAAACATGGCAATAGCATTTTTATAATATCTGCATGGGTAGCACGGCAATTTATAAACTATTTTATTTTTCAGGCTACAGCACATCTTCACTAGTTGANACATTTTACCATAACATATACAGTAAGTGTTTTTGTAAAATTCTTTATGTACTTTATTAGAAGTGCAGTTCACAACAGTACATGTTTATATTAACAAGCAAGAACCGATCAATATTCCTGTATAAAGTGGAACTGGTTGATGTTTAGCTTTTCAGGAAAAAATAATAATATTTCTTGAATTACAGCAGCNGGATATTGTGAATGGATGCTTTAAAATCCTAAAAGGTCTCCAGCAATTGGATAATCAGCAGCACAGGTGATGTTGGCCCACACCAAGCTGACCAGTGCTGGAATAAGTTCTTGCCAATATGTACTTGGCACTCTCTGTTTCATCCTCAGCCAGGACACGGAGGAAGACAGGAAGTGCTGAGTTGGTCCTGTCTTCTTGGCAGCTACACAGGCAACAGGGTGAAGAGCCATATTACTGCCAAACCTGAATCAGTAGGGAAGCCCAGTTTGCTGGCAAGCGGCTATCGACTGTGTAACACCCTGATCTCAGGATTCCCAATCAAGAGAAATGCCAAGGCCAGAACTCTCTCTCTCTCTGTTGTTTCAATTGCCAGCTATTCATACATGCTTTTATTTAGTCTTTCAGCTAGTTTGTTTGCTAGAAAGGCATTTATAGATCACAGTGGTCCAGATTTCCAGCATGTGAATATCTGGATGGTTCAAGGATTCACAAATACTGATTCCTGAATACCACACTGTGTTAATAATGTAAGCATCAGTTGGTTGGTTCAGTATGTGGATGATGTACAGAAGGTGCATTTCTATTCACAGAAATGTCATTTTCAGCACACTAANGCATCTTAGCAAAATGCAACACTTTCTGTTGTTCCCGTTTTTAATGTGGTTTTAAATTGTTCACTGGAAAAACAATAGCGTAACAGCAGAAAATTCAGTCAAGTAAGGACACACCATCCAATATTTTTATTACCAGAGAAGGGGGAGCTCAAAGGGGGGAATGGTGATGAGGTTACATAAGGATATCAGCTTGGTCATGTGTTCTAGTTATCTTTATCCGAAAGAATGTACTGTCCCTATTAGGAGTCAAAGTCTGACATTTTCTCTGCACAGTTTCATTGTGTTTTATTTATAAGTTAATCATTCACCTTTCAAAAAGAATACTAAAATATCACAGATCACTGTAATTAAGGTCTCCAAGTAAAATATTATGTATGCCAGCATTCTTTTTATCAAATCCAGAAATAAGGTGAATTATGGCCCGTCATAAAACCTTCCACATGCCCTGTAATCCATTTTTTTTTTTGCTGTAAAAACAGTTCATGACTGGTGTACAATACATTTCAGCAAGGTGGCATAGTAATGCAAACAATATAATATTAACAATAGCATTAGTGGACTGTAAGTAG
>JABWIB010000396.1:73685-93610 GCA_016617825.1 Platyplectrum ornatum
CATACTCCCATAAAAACAGGATATTTTGTAGGGGAGAGCCTCTTTGCCTGCAAGACTGTAGGATTGTACACCTGTGGGGGTCATTAGCCATGACAGCGTATTAATTTAACACTATACAGTTTTTACCACATTACCACATACCACAAAAATGTGAATGTCTAGCACAGAATACCATTTGCAGAGTAAAATAAGGAATCATACAATTNTTTTTATTATGCTTGTTTTCCAAAGGAATAATAACTGATAGAATCTAGAGCAAATCAAGCATACTGTATTCACTTGTACGCAGGTGTAAATCATGCTATTACGTTTACATTTTTCTAATTCAACTGAATTGTTTCTAACAGTATACTGGTGTAACGCCTTTAGGCATTCTCATACAAACACACATGGTTAGAACTGACGACATTTCAGGAGAACTGTCTGGCAGCCATTTTAGATATAGTCTGCGCTTGAGAGCATGTGTCTGGCTGCCAAAATTACAGACGCTTGGTGCCAAAACACTCTTGGCAATAGAGATAAACTTTGTGGAGATACACAGTCTAGAAATATCTTATAATTACAAAGCACAGGGGGGGCAGAATGTTTTTACAATACAGCTGTGCTAATGTAAACATTTAATTTGGCAGCCGTCTCCACCCACTTTTCAATTAACTGGCTTTTATGCAGATACTTTAGCTCTGCAATAAAGTTTATGGGTACTTTTCTTTGAGTACAGTTTATGAAACACAGATTGGAGGTGTTTTTTACAGAAATGCATGCAGTGACTAAAACTGATAGGAAACCGCATTCTGTTATAAAGAGGATGAGAGGACTTCCTTTCTCTCCGCAGTATTGGCATGCCAGCTCGAAAATCCATCAGGTATGAGTAACAGTATTAGTATGTTCACTGTGGCTAGCTTCCAAAATAAGCAGCACTGCATTACTGCCAACACAAGTTCTTAAAAGAGAACAGTTAATTCTCTAGTACACATATGTAAGTTCTACAGTTTTATAAGGAGTGATGTGATTGGGTTTGAGGCCATACATATGTTCTTCTGTTAAACTAAATAATAATTACATTTGCTTTGTCCTAAATGGCCTTTCTACAGATAAAAATTAAATAGCATGCTGTGCTTTTACTCTTTTATTCTTTATTGCAAACACTATTGCAGTAAATGAAACACACACAACCATGTGCGCAAAACCAAACATTTGCAGGATACCAAAACAATAGAAAAATGCATACATTTCTCCAGTTACTGACAGATAGATATAGCTGCTTACAGGGTTGAATAAAATTCTGACACAAAAAAAATCATATTTTTTTTAGTTTAAAATCAATTTATTTTATCTAAATCAAATCTTTCCGGAAGCGGTTTCATTTTGGATGATTACACCTTGTTTTAATAATACATGAACAAATTGAGAAGAGTAAAAAAATTAACACTAAAAGCAAGATTCAGATTTTCACTCTCATGACTTACACTCTATTGGGCAAAACCATGTTTAATTGCAGGGGAGGTAAATTGAATTAGTTGCAATCAGTATTACAGGGGAAAGATGATGTTTCCAACACAAGTGTAATAACAGTGTAACAGTAACNCTGGTCAGTATCTGTGTGCAACATGCAACAATAAAGTATTCTCCCTGCATACAGTTCATTTTACCTCCCCTGCAATTCAGCATGGTTTTGTCCATTAGAGTGTAAGGCATGAGAGTGTAAATCTGAATCTGGCCCTAACAGAGTAAATACAAACNCAAGAGTTCCATCAAGAATAACAATTAGACTGAATTTCAAAATACAACATAGGCAGTGATTGCACCAAACAAACCAACCAATTCAATTGTTTGACCGCTAATGCTGTCAGAAACACAACTAAACAAAAGCAGCTGTACTATATAATAATATCATGAACTTGCAGACAAGAGCTAAACAAACGAAATGGAAGAGCCAATGTTTGATTATGTGGCTTAATTGTGTAGTTTTATTTACGGAATGCTGTTAGTTATGATATACTTGGAAATGTTGCAAAATGCAGCAGGTAAGTGAGCAATGCAGAAAATGCCCCAGCAAATGGAATAAACATGAAAGTCATTGGCTATTTAGAAAGCTACACAATCTTTATCTACTTAAACACAAACTATTAAAAAAAAGTCTATCTAAAGTTACCACAAAGAATTCTTACAAATACTTCCTGTTATTTCTCTCTATGAACTCATTTTTGGTTTTAAAGATCATTATGGTTACTATATGAAACAGGAATTGGTGGTTAGATTGTATGTGAGTGAGAGTACTTACATAATCACTTACCGTAGTTGTATTGCATTTTAAAACTTTATTACAATTTATTCATTTAATAACCTTTCAGGGCCGCCATCAGAAACAGCAGGACCCGGGACTGCCAAAATTGGTTAATTGTACCAGACTATTTGATCTAATGCCATATATATATATATATATATATATATATATATATATATTTTTTTTTTTTTTATTTTTTATTTTTTTTTATATATATTTATGTTTCTCAAGCACCTCCTGCTGACAGAGATATTCACTGCATTGGATGTCCATTTCTTTAAAAAGATATATATTCTAAAAAGTACAATAGGATGCCGCAAAGATAACTTTCAGTCCATTTCATTTCATCGCAGAAACAACTCCTAAGAAATGAAGTCACAGAATGACAGGGTTAACCAAGATGTACTACTGTGAAGGGTGTTTGATATGTTTATATATTTTGCTAAGGAATGGATAAGAAAAGACAAGAAAGACAATAGGCTCAGTGGCAAGCATTGTACAAGAGATTGCTTGAAATGAGCACTAGTTAGAAGACAGTGGTTTGAGAATGTGGCTTTAATTGTGTAGCCATATTTCTAATCATTAAGCTGAGTAACCCATAAAATCCCCACATGCTATGGTCTCCCAGCCCCATAACCCTATTAATAAAGTTTCTTAAAAGTTTTGGCAGGGGGCCAACACAGTCCATTAACTCCTTGAACATTGCTTACAAAAAGAAGAAAGAGAGACATTTCAGACTGTCTTGTTGTATGAATGAAACAGCAGGCAGTCTGTATAGAAACGTCATATTGGATATAGCTCTGATCACAAGGATTCTGCGCTAAGCCAGGGCCATGAGTGCCGTGTTCTGCAATTAAAGTATGTAGCATGCACAGCAAAACCTCATTTGTTTTTAAGATACAGAAGGATGGAAAAAAGGAAAGTTGCAGCAAACACATGGTAACAGATTTGCTTGCTTTGTTAATAAGCTGTCATACTGCAAATGACTAAAACTTGACTACTTCTAGATTCAAAATGATGCACAAGGCAAGCCTTAAGAGCACGATAAAAGGCAAATCATTACTGAGACGACTCATTAAACACATTTATTTTATTTTCTGATACTTTATATGAGGTTTCCTGGGCTGTCTGTTCAACTGCACAATCTGTTACTTGCAAAGAGTCTTATTTAACCACTGCAAAGGAATAATATTTTCCTTTACACTCCAGAAAAACACTTCTCAATGTTTATTTGTGGAGTACCATTTACTCACTATGAATTCCAGGTCAAGCACCACATACCAATAAATGTTTATATTATATTTATATATATTTATTTATATTTATATATTTATAGATATTTATAATACATATATATGCTCAAATATTGATTCTAATCCTCACCCTAATACTCCCCTCCCCACCACAGCCTAACCCTAAGCTTATTACTAGTATTGCACACTGGTTAAAATTCCAGTATGACTGCTATGTCCTTGCCCAATTGCCCTGAGTACCACTAGTTACAGTAATAATACCACAGATGTAGAACCCCTGCTCTAGTCACTTTTTTTTAATCTCCATGTACAGTATATCAGATTTTCCAGCAATGATATATTATTCAAATTAGTTTGACTCATGCTTGACACACCTTAAAGAGATGCAAGTGTGCAGTTTGCATCTATTTTGAATAATACACTTACTTTAGGTACTTCAGGTTCTCATAAACCAGCCACAGAAACGATAGTGTTTGATTTGCTAGCAGTAAAAGAATGTGCACATTTATAACAGATGGCTGGCAAAGAGGTAGTGTGGATAGGTATATCCATCCATTCACCATAGATGACTGTACACAGCTCTGGCTATGGTAGGTGGGCAACAGGTATATATATAGAGAGAGAGAGAGATTATACATATATATATATATATATATATATATATATATATATATATATATACATATACACACACTATAGTGTAATGGACAGCTAGGTACAAAGCTGCACAACATAATTTTACTTATTAAGGACATAATGCGGTAGTAATAATGATCTTTAGCAGAATAGTGAGTAAACTTAAAAACTGTATGGAAATAAATATTAATCTTTATTAATCTTTAATATCAATGTAAAAATAGGTTCATGTCATAANAGAATATTGTCTTAGAATAGGGTTACCCTTTATACCCTTTCCCCATACTGTAAANGCTTATTTATACTTTATTTGATACGTCATCCCCAATTCCATTTCATTGTACAATGTTCGATTGTATCCAGTTCTATATGGGTAGTTGTTCTTAATGTTGTCTTAAAAATTTGCATTATTCTGCTATATTTCTCACATTCACTTTTATAAGACCATCTGTTCACAGAGTTTCTTTATTTGCAATATTACAATTCCATTTGAAAGTAGCATGGAGTCAATTTGTTTCCTAAACATGCACACACAGTCCTGAATTGTAAGTAACTGCATAAAAAAACTGGAGATTTAGGGAAATTGTTTATTATTGTTTATTACTTTCAGCTTTCTATGCAAACCAAGGTTGCATTTTTAATAAATAAAAATCTCTCTCTGTCTCTCTCTCTCTATAAGAAGCTATATGAGGGCTGGACTGTAGCTGTATTTAACATGTTTGTGAGACTGTGCTAATGCAGTATGTAAATGAGACCTATCAAGAATCATTTTTTCATTATATAAAATGATGGATTAAGAAACTAACTAATTAAGCTATATAATGCACGTNCATCTAATTTAGCTGTTCTCTATTGGGAGTATCAGCTACCCACTATTGAATCAGATCAAGTACCACTTTCCATATCATAGAGACACATACCCAACANTGTCAGTTTCTATCTGATTAAAATACAATAGCTGCAACATCCTTCCAAAATGTTCCAATCAATCCAATCAGACAGAAGTCCACCTACTACCAGGTGTACATGTACTGCTGATATAAAGTCACTGGCAGAAGCTCCACATCTACTTACAATTAGGCAGTATGTGGTCAAGGTAAAGGCAGTATGTGGTCAAGATAAAGGCAGTATGTGGTCACTTTAAAATTTGTACCCTTATACCCACGGAAAATGTAACCCATCATGTAGAATATTGTCCAATAGAAAACGGAGGGGCTTTGTGTGCTCCCTTGCTTCTCCAAATAATAAAAATAAAACCCACAGGCATAAACTGCTCTTTACAATATGCAGAGATATGACACAGTTGGAGTGACACACACTTTCACTGTAGGAAAGAGGCTTGTGGTTTGGCTGTTATTGGGTGTTGGAGTGAATGTGTGCTGGAAGAGGCAGCTTGTCTGGCATCTTTCATCATGACTCTGCAGTAAACGACATTGCATTATCACTACTTCTTTAGTCTTGCTTTAGCCTAAGGACACACAGTATATACTGCATTATTGTANAGGAAATTCAAACATTGCTGGTTGTTTTGTCTTCCATGCTAAAATAAAAATCAATATGCTCCTAAACTAAAATATTAATATATATGACTGCTATAACAATGATTATTGCAACATTTTAAAACGTCCTATTCCGCTCCTTCTTTAGTTACGGTAAAAGTTCACAGANAAAATGGTCTGTCGCCATATTACAATATTATTCTACCACCAGTATCAACAAGTACAGTGACAAATGTATACTGTGCATAAAATGGGAACCTAATATCTAAAATAGCATTTAGTCCATTAAAAGCAAATAAAAAACAGAATGATTATTGGCCAGTATTCTTAAAGTCAGCACTTCTTCTTAACATGGACTAATGGGGTTTAACCATTTAGAGGTGGCATTTTTAATAGGAAGCAATGTAATATAACATTTGGGCATGTGTCTATAATAGAATATGGTATGTTGAGAGGAAATATGTGTAAACATTATTTACATCAAATAAAGAAATGTATTATATATCTAGTTAAAAGCTATAAGCNATAACAATTGTGGTTAGTGCTCTTACTCGTACTTTACATATAATGTATAGAATGAATTACAGGACACGCCAATCCTGAAGTGGTTAACAAATTTTAAGTCAAGTTTTTAAAGAGAAGGGAGGGGAGGGCTGTAATTTTATATCTCACTACCAGACACGTGAATAGTTCATGCAAGGGCAACAAATGCATGCCAGAGTAATCCTCCAGCATAAAATAGCACATCCTTTNCTAACTCAAATATGTATAGCTGCGTATAACAATAGTGTCTTTGTATGTACTTTAAACAGAAGGAAAGTCATTGAAAAATAAAATATCGGTGTACATAAAGACAAGTATTGTCATACATCTAAAGCGTTATTTCCCAATGCCTCTTTGCAGTTTAGGGAAAGAAGTATTATAAATGTTTTTGTGTTTACTAAAGTTTTGTTACATGTAATCATACACTGTGTGATGGCTTTTGGCTAAGTGAGATGGTGTTCTTTCTCTAAGTTTGATTCTGTAATGGTTATATAAGTTAATTACCTTCATGTATGGGANTTAATGCCAGTAGAATCTAAACACAGTTGTTATTAAGGAGGACAGGCACTTGTGTTCATAGAAGGTTCTCACAAGACAGACTTGATCTGCTGAGAACCAGGACAGTGCAAAGTTAAAAATAAAGAGGTCACCACAAAGCGCAATGCAGTCTTATCCATTGTTCTCAATGGCAAGGCCTTGTATAGGGTAAATTATGCTTTATGTTGTGGATACTCTTCTTTGTAAATCTACAAGTGGCATTGTTAGAAAATGCCAGGTTTTATGTATCAGCCCATGTAGTGTATAATGTATAATACATGTATAATAGTTTATCACTATTAACACCCAATACACATGGCCAATGCTTGCAGGAGAAATATAGGATACTATGCAGGTAACTATTGTTCCACCTATTCAACAGTTTTTTATGTCTTCTCATTTTTATTGATTAATTCTTGGCTTGTATTTTTATGAAGTGCAAAGGCTAATTTTACGTTCACAACAGATTATGCTGACAGTTTGTTTAGACTTGTGAATTTAACAGAATGACTAAACTTACCCTGTTGGCGTATGGGACAAACCCAGTAGNCACCTACACTACATATTCTCCATTGGGTCTTCTATGGGAGGGCAGCGAATTGCATACAAAAATGCTGTACTATCACAGTTCCTATGTATGTACATAAAATCCAGCAAAAGAACCAAAAAGAGGTAACATATGCAATTTCCAACAAAGCAGAACATAATTAACTTAATATGGGGTATAGATATTAGGATAATAGGTGTAAAGACCAAATTCTGGGTGCGGTATTAAACTAATAAAGCATTATGTTAAAAGAAAGTGAGTGACAATAGCCAAGTCAATCGTGTTTGTGCCATTTCTGCATGACTGCATTTTCTCATACAAGAGCCACTTCTGGACAATAATGAGACTCTGGTAAAGCATCTGCTTAGAGATTAGGGATCCTGCAATACTGAATGTTCAATTTAACACAGATCAGTCTCTTAACTCTGTGCTTTCCGATCTGGGAACAGTCTACCTAGAAACCTAGTTCAAAATCCCCCCAGAACGCCAAAGTCTAGATACAANATGCAGCTTAAATACCTGAATTAACTCAAAAGTCTAAAACATCCCCTTTGCACCACAATAGAGAGCAACTATGTCTTCGGCAAGCCTTAAGTAGTTAAATGTTTGGAGTAGGCGGCAATGCTCCAGTTCCTGAGATGCAGTACTCCAGACAGACTGTATCTGCTGGCATTTTAAGTCTTAGTCGAGGGCAAAATGTACATGTGAAACATTCTCTCCTTTTCACCTATCCAACTCACACTGCTCTTACTTGTCAACAAAGTACCCTGTGTGGTTAGGAGCAATTAATCCCTGGCTAATAAAAGAAGCCTTAGTCAGGAGTTTGTTTCTTTTATGCAATAACCAGGATTAATCAGAAATGAGCAGGTTTGGGCTAAGGGTAAAAAAAAACACAGTACATTTTGAGCCAACACAATCATCATTCACGCATCTAGTATACATTTTGCCAATGTGAAAACCACAAGTAGTAATGTAGGTGATGTGAAATTAGTCACCATTTACTATGGAACAACTGCATAGTAAACTGAACTTTCTAAATGTGTTATAGATTTTTTTATTATCCTTTTCTTTACATGATTCTCAGCTGCACCAAAAATATCAAATCTGATCACAAAGTGAACACATCAAAAATAGACAAAAATACAGAAAATGAATGTTTATGGAATATTGGCAACTCATTTACTTTGAAAGTAAAATGGTTGCATACTATTGTCATTTTCATATTAAAAGTTGTATATTAAAAAACCATGTCTATATCAGAAACAGGTCATGCATCTTAATTTCTACCACACTATATAGTAGACAACATGNGGAAACCACGAACGTGTCTGCTATGTGAGAACCAAAACATGTCCCTCTCCCTCATCAGACAACCCATTGCCCCCTGCAGCTCAAGCTGCTCTTTTACTGCATAATATATCATCTATTATTCTGTCCATACACCAATAAGGNAGGGGCGAGATGCATCGCTCCCATACATNNCATGTGNTAAATGCACATACCATGTATAAGTAACCAGCAGCAATAACCATGGCGATGCGATGTGCGACCAGCGGGAGAATGAATCAAATCATCTCACACCTATCGCATAGGTATATGGCCAGCATAAGTTTTGCCTTCGCAAACCTCAAAATCGCCTTCAACACTTATTGTTAGAAGTTATGTAATGAATTAGTACACAAAAGCACACCATATAATTTGAAAACACTTCAAATGTAAAATATCTTGATTTTTATTATGAAATGTTATATATATATATATATATATATATATATATATATGCCTTTTTATTTTTTCAAAGGAAGGGTTAATGAACTTTCACAAAAGAATTTACCCATCTGAGTAAATGGATGAGTGGTATTCACTCACTGGCCAAGGTCAAGAAGTGCTCTAGTCAGGGATACCTCCAACACAGGAAGGGCTGTGCAGGCAGCTGTTGTGTCGATCACACTATAAACAGGACTTCCTCTTACATGTCAGGAAGGATGAGTGACTCTGTGACTAAGCCACTGGGATGTGTCTGAAGTGACCCAAGCTGTAGACCTTTTCTCTGTGACATGCTGCAAGTCATTAGATTTGCTTCCGATATAAAACAGCAATACCACCTATGATAAAAAGCTTACAAATGTGTTTTTCCACATAGCTGGAGCCCAAGAGCCTGTACTTTTATTGCATTTATTGGGCTTTTGTTTATTTAGACAACTGCGCTTGTGAGCAGCGCAGTAATATGTCATATGTGCGCACGTGTTATTGATAAGGAAAATACATTAATATACATATAGAAGCACTCCCTGTCTTTCCTATCTGTAGCGGCCCCTCTTGTTTTTGGTCATAAGTGGAGTTGTATTCTGCTACTTTGCATGGATTTCACAGAAGATTGACAGTATACTTACCTTTGAAACAAAGCTTCTGGTCTCTTGTAAGCTTAATGTGACAGCTGCCATTGATAAAGGAATACATTGAGGGAACACACAAAATACACCATGGCAACAGGTTTTACTGTAAATTTAGAAGAAAATTTACTTTAATTGCTATTAAACTATATTTTTCTCTTATTATAACAAGCATAGATTAAATCAGCCCATACAGCAGCACACAAGTGTACCAGCAATGTAAAGAGAGAACAGCTTGAGATCCCAGGAGCTATTCTAACAGATTAACTTAATGAGCACATCACTGCATTTCAATTTTATTAACTCAGCACATTTTCGAGCCCATGGAAAAAGAATGTAAGTGTTTATTTACAATATAATTTTCACATATTCACTTGGACATGGATACATGTATATCATAAAGTCATATTCCTGCACATGACAGGTGTTGTTCCTGCAGTCATCTAGCCCCACTCACTTCCTGCTCGCTCTGTACAACCAATGTGGGGTTAGGAGCTTTTGACTAAATCATGATCTGAATCTGGCCCAAAGTGAAGTAGAGATTTTCTATGCAAAATGTGCACGGAAGCACTTGCCCTAAGTAAACTGCGTGAACAACACATTTAAATAACCTCCAAAGGCGGAGGGTGTGTAAGGAAAGTACGCACAGGGGGTGGCCGGAAGAACTTGGCTTATTCCCTATGTACACCCGCACCGCAAGCATTTAAGAAAAAGCTTTGGGGATACGTTAAGCTAGGGTTCCAGTGGCTGATTCCCCTCTGGATGGGGGAAGTCTTCTCCATAATGAGGGGAATAACACTCTGCATTCTACATAACAAAATAAAAACATTACTCATCACTTCGGGAGAAAACATATCTGTTGTGTCTCTGGCAAATAATCACATATGAAAATGCCCCATGCTTAATAATCAGCCGAGTATATGTATTATCCCCAAGAGTCTACACTTCTAACAAGTAAAATTAATCAACACCGTAACCTAGTTTAATTTTCTTAATTAATGATTTCTGTAGCTTAATGTTAATACAATGAGAACTACACCAAACTCTCACGGGTCTTTATATAAATGAAATGATTACTTGCAATAAATGTAAAAACCATTTATCTGAATAGGCATAATTAAATCTTAAACAATTATAAAAAAAAAAAAAAAAACATGCATGGAACATATCAGTAATAACATGTGCAAATTTAGCATTATGACTGCAGGCGATTATGTTTTATAACTACTCACATTCTTCCAGGCCTGACGAGCAAATAGTTTGCTGGAATCTTGCAATAATTATGATTGCATGAATTAAAAATAACATCACACTTTTCTTATGCATACCTTTATCCCTCACTCATGTATGAACAAATAAACTTACCAGTGATATTTAATCAGTTCCCGCATGCAGGCAAGACTGCTACATTCAACTATTGCGTCACTATTCATTCTCCTGGCACTAATATATTTCCAATGGCAAGACTTTACTATTATGGCGAGTGTACAACGCTGCGCCTCTGCTGAAAAAGTCATTGCTCTCAATAAGATGCCAAGTGTTACGTGCAGAAACCACAACTGTTACAACTCTCACCTCACACAAAGGAGAAGCAAATCATTACTAGGACCTGGTTCTATATGCCATAATTCCACATGCTTATAAAATGACTGAAAAACACTATCAAATATGTTACTTAAAAAGTAAACNATGTTGTCATATTAGAGAACAAGGTGTATGAGCTATTTCACATATTAAAAAATAAATAAATAAAAAAAAGTCACAAGGTCTTAGCATTCTCTGGTTTCAATCTCTTGGCGAGAAGTCCAAACCACTACAGAGTGTAGCATGTTACAATCTGCCACGTGTGTCTGCCAGGAGAATCACTCCCAGCCTGCAAGCACCTACAGCTACAATAGCTATATCAATTGGCAGCGGAGACCAACTCCTTTTTCCAAATGTATTCACCATTCAGAAACACTATTGCAGCTGTAGATTTCAGTGAAAAGACTGTACAAGCCAAATACTACAAAAAGATTATATTTATATCATTATCAAATGTAATTACCAGAAGTTTAATGCTCTGTTTTAACAACTAGAAATCAAANGCATAAATGCAAACCAAAACAATAATCACATATCGCACAACCCCTTACATGTTTTGTATGATTCCATTTAGTCATTCTAAGATAAATAATAAATGTCCAAGCAGTGACAAGCTGTTCCCAATACAGGGTATATTCTATTAAAGCCCACATAAGTTGTNCTGGTCACAGACACTAGATGATCTGATTATATTTCAGACATTGAAACCCACTAATAAAAACTATGAAATGTAGATTTGAGAAATATGTGGACAGTGATCATGTAGAATGTAGGAAAGGCATGTAATGGAGCTTTTACAGTATGAACTGTTTAGAGCAATACTTGTGCAGCTATATGCGGCTTCTAAGAGTTGACATAGACGTTCCTATGTAGAGTATGTATGCAGAGTTTTTATCATAGGCACAAAAACAACAACCAAAGCAAAGATTGACTTGTCCTAATAGGTTGATTTCCTCATACACCAAACATGTACTTCTTTCCTCCTGGATTGCTCCCATTGCAATGCAACCTACGCAATTAGTTTTCACAGGTGGCTGTTTCGCCTCCAGTTAAACTGCTTTCTTTCTTCTCCAGCAAGTCATAGCAAAGCAAATGTATGTGAAAACATTTCAGATATGAAATAAACAATTTTATAAATGCAGCCGGGATTAAAAAAAAAAACCTAATGTCAGACTGACCAAGGAGTGAGACCAAAACCAGGCACTAAAAGTAAAACAATTTGGTTCATCAGAGGGAAAATCCCAGAAGGAATGAAGGAATGAGTATATTAATGAGGAATAATATATTATTATGTAACTGGACCTGAAAAACATCCACTTATACGATGAGAGCACTGTGACAGAATGTCTAGAAAAGCAAACAATACAACAACTTAAATATTTTTGGAAAACATTTAGGAAAAAATACATAAAAGTCAATACACCGAAAAAAGATAAAAATGCAAACAAACAGGGAAATAATAATAATACAGGTCAAATACTTATCTGTAATCCTCTATAGTTTGACACTATTGCTGGACCACACAAGTCATATGAACTTTGCAGAAGTGAATTGCAAATCACTANGGCCCAAGAAATCTCAGGCCCAAGGTCGCTATGACAACCATATATTTGGACCTGGCACCCAGGATAAAAATGTAAAGGTTTCAGTAAGCCAGTAAACAGAGAGGAAGGCCTAAATATACTAAGCGGTGAGATTGCAGAGAGATTGAAAAGTGGNGATGTTGCCCATAGCAACCAGTCAGNTTTGAGCTCACATTTTCCAGTATATAAAATTAAACTGAGTTTGAATCTNNTCTGGTTGCTACGGGCAACATCCCNACTTTCCACTGCAATCTCACTNCTTAGAAAATTTAGGCCCAAATGTCTGTTGTGACTAATCCATAGGGTGAATGTGGAGATCATACTGTGGACACTACTCTCCTACTTCCCCTTATCTGAANCTGATCATTTTGATGTGATGCTGCAAAGAAAGAAATCAAAAGACTTCAAAATGTAAGTAAGTGTACAAAGGGTACAAAAGGATATCTNTACTAGGCCTCAATGTTACTGCACAGCCAAGGCCAATCAAAGGTTCACACACACATATGCCACTGCAAGAGAACTGCAACACAACATGACACGGGAAAGTTGTATCTGGCGTTAGACATAAGACAGTATTGTATATCATTGGGTTATTTAGTTAATGTTTGTAGGTACAGTCATTCACAAATCAGCTTTACATAAAACCCATGATATTATTTACTAAAACTACTAGTACAAATGAGGCTAGTGTTAATCATCATTTCTAGGAAACACTGACGGTAAAAACAGCAAACTCTACTCTGCAGCATACTGGAAGGTTTTGAAGTAGGCAGTGATGAAACATTCAGATCTACCATATTATTATACATATTTTGTTGAGTATTTTTCAAATTAAGTATAACTAATGTATAAATGGTGAATGGAAATGTATTAAGCATAAACATGGTAACAATTATTTCATCCAATAAATAAAGCATTAAAGAAGTAATTATAATGGCACTTGTTACACAGCCTTACTTGAAACCCATGGCAACTAAGGTGTGATTTAAACCATTTTATTCTTTATCTATAATTATATCTGCTTAGTTAACTAAATATAGGAGTGGCTGAGGATTTTATCAGGGCATTACTCCAAATTTGCACTTAAGCAAGAAAGTCGCAAGATTTATCAATGGAAATGTTCAATCCACCCCACTCCCCTACAGTCTTGCAGTGAAGCAAAACCAGCAACACGCTCTGTAACATATTAGATGCTTTCAGGTAGTGTGTTTTTCTAATGTACAATCATTTTCTTTTTTTTTTTAAACAAAAGCAAATCGTTATANAGGAAACTAAACTGTATTTTGTGGAAACTTTGCCTAGCCTAGCCTTTAGTTATGAAACAGATCCAGCAAGTTCTGGTATATCTCAGAACAGTAACATTCATTACATAAGTTCATAGGTATGAAGCAGGGTCTCTGTAGGGCTTTCCACAATTGCACACAGACTGCTTAATACAAACCAGAAGCAAGTGACTGCTGGATGAACATCGAATTCATTCCCACATGGGCAATTTAGCAGGACATCCTACCTCTCCCACCCCTCACTGCTCTCTCCTTTAGCAGAGTTGCAAATATAGGGAAGGAATAGATGAGAAGGCACAAAGATGGGGAATTTAGTGTATTTAGATTATGGGAACAGTCTATTCTCCCCACTCCGATTCCCTCCTCCCTTTCCCTCAGTATGCATCTACCCCTCCTACAGCATTCTCCAACCACTGCAGAGGAAAGCATGGATGCAAAGCACTACCTCCCTCCATTCTAGCATCTGCCTTACCCAATCTTGCCTGGGCCAGCTCCAATAACAACATCTGCTTGGCAGCTTTTCAAACCCAGGGATAGTTATCTAACTGGGGCTTTTGTGCTGCACTGTTTATTCTATGTGAAGAAATGCCTCCTTAGTTGAAAGAGTACTTTAGAAAAAGGCTGTGCACAGCTATTAGCAAGTGAGGCACAAGGCTAATAACCCCCACCTGCTCGTCAAATTAATTATGACATCTCAGACATTAGAGCATAGAAGAAAGAAAACATGACTGCAAGCTTGTATTAAGAATAAACATACACTACACCAAACTGTCACACACAAAAGCTTACATCCACAACACGTAATAAGCTTGTAACCTATTCCTGACTACAATGTGACAAAATGATCAGCAGAAGATGAAAGAAAACACTATTTGTCACCTTGTAACATTATTTACTAAACATAAATATGTCTCAACTCGTTCATATAAGGACAAGGGGGTATATTTACTAAGCCGNGAGTTTGCAGTGAGATTGGAAAGTGGGGATGTTGCCCATAGCAACCAACCAGATTCNAGTTCACATTCTCCAGTGTGTAAAANGAATCTNAAAGCTTGAATNTGATTGGTTGCCATNGGCAACATCTCCNCTTTNCAATCTCACTGCAAACTCGCAGCTTAGTAAATATATCCAAAGAACTATACCATCCATGTAAACGTTTTGCCCCTTTATGCAGTGTCTGATTGAGAAGTATGCCCATACATACATACAGCACAGTCACTATTTTCCATTTTAAGAGTGCACAACAGTATTTCCAATGACAGAAATTCCTATTTACAGAAAGCATCTGTTACCACAGCATGCAGCACAGNATTAATACCCAATATAATCTATATCCATATTTTTATTCAGTTGTCACAGGATTAATCAATTTGCCTGTATGAAAATGTCCTAGTGTGTTTTATTTGCAAGGATGTGAATGCAGCCATACCACAATTCAAAAGAATGAGTCATGTGTCACTGCCCAGCTATTGTGCACATACCAACTTATCTAAGTAGTGCAAAAGTTTCTTCTATGCNTTTCAACCTACAGTAATACTAAGAATCATGCAGAAGTCACATTTTGGGGCTGGTGAGGCCGATTCTTTATGACACAATGTTGCAATGTGATAAATGCAGACTAGTTTGCGTTTGCATACATTTACTGGAGAAATTTGAATTTAATATGTAAAGTGAGAGTTGAGCTAGGAAACATCCCCTGTAACTCTTTCATTTTGTTTTGCCTCTATCACTGAATCTGCCCCTAGATGCCTAATTGGGACCTGGGACCCGCCAGTGTGAACAGTGCAACCCAGGTTGGGGGGGATTAGAGCAGGTAAATCTGAAAGCTCCTTTTGTTTAGTCACACTGATTTCCAGGGTAGACCCAGGTTCAGTGTGAACGATGTCGACCCCAGAATTTTCCAGGCCCAGGATACTGCTGGGCGGTGATGTGAACATGGTATAATATTAGATTAAAACTTGCTTCAAGTCAAAAATTTGGCTTGAATATTGATTCTAAAAATAGTTATAATAATAATAATAATGATAATTATTATAATTAGTAACAGAGTATGTTTTTACTGTTCTTAACAGCTATGAATTACTAATGCACATTTTTGCACCAGCAGTAGTAGTGTAAATGTAACAAATTTGTTTCTGTCCATTCTGATATGAGCTGGAAGAGTAAACACTAGCCTGAGCAAATATTAAAATAAAAAAATCTCCATTGCAACAGTTGTACGTGCCACTGAGGTCCTTTAAGGACAGCCCGAGGACATCAAACAATGTGTAGGTTTGTTTCATTTTCCATGAGCACTTAAAAAAAATAAATAATTTAAATGTGGTTTAAAAAAAAAAAATATGAACCCATCTTATAAACAAATGGTTCACTGTAAGGAAGAGAACATTGTGTTTCTCCATAGATAATATTACCTGAGGTCATGAACATACCAGAGTGTAGACGTAAACAGAGGGCTGCACAGATCTGCTTTATACGATTTGGCAATGAAACACCTGACGTAGTCCAGCCTACATTTTTAATATACACATATATTCTTTTATTCTCATTTCTCTTGAAGTCAAACTTAAAAACCAAGACTGCTCAAAGCAGGTGCACAGAATGTGAAAGAAACTTTTACAGCGTCGGAGATGAGTCATTTCATGTTCACAGAATAACTTAGCTAAGGGAACATTAAAGCGTGCTCTCAGGGGGTTATATGTTAGGAAGTGCCCAATTAGAGTGAGCCCTATTCTACTTTTCCAATGCTTCTCAAATGACATTTCTATTGCTTTTCATTACTTATTATGCTATTATGGCATACACCTTTAGCTGAAAGCAAAAAAACTAAAATCCAGATTGATTGTCATCTGATTGATTACTATTCTNGTTATGCCACAAGATAATTTCTAATCTTTATTACAAATACCCAAAAACACCTTATACAAANCTCATACTAACTTATATGATGGGATTCATTTCAAGTTAAAAATGCAAGAGTGCTAAGGAAATTTAGTGTCTCTATGTGCACTCTCTCTAAGAAATGCATTTGCAGCTCTTGCATTAAACAAAATGTATTTTCCAGATGCAAATTTACACACAGGTAATGTATGTCTGTCGTCTATTGTGTGATTGGCANGATTGGCATTTTAAAAAAGTGTGTAGCCAGCATAACAATTAAGTACTNTTTTAGACAGTACTTGTGGAACTATACATCAAACTAGCCATTTCTTCAGAAAACTGTGTTTCACTACAATTGTTAGTGTCATTTAAAATTCATGAAACAAGCAAGATAAACGCCATGGCAGATCTGCTTTATGGGACAGTTTNTAAGATTTCTTATATTGTTAGTGTGCCCAGGCTGACAGTAGTCGAGGTGCACAGGGGGGTAGCAGGAGTGACTTAATCAAGGGCAGTAGCTAGGGGTTGGTTAAGGTGAGATACGGCCTTATCAGGAGTGAAAGTTAGGAATAGGAGACAGTAGTCGATATTGACACCATTAATATATCTATGGGTGTGCTGAGGCTTAATAGCCTTTGGCAATGGAGTAGAACTAGTAGGGGAATAATTGCAGGTGACAAGGGGATGGTCTGAGAGTGGATGAGGGGAGTTAGTAAGATCAAAGATGAGCACAGTTTAGAGAATCCAATATCAATGCAATTAGTATCCTTATGAGTAGGTGAATCATTACATTTGGAGTGGTCTAGAGATGAGGTTAAAGAGAAAAGCTTATGAGCTTTATAAGATGAGGGATTGTTAATAAGGATATTNAAATCGCATAGATTAATGANTGGGATGTCAGTGGCTAAGAAATGAGGGAGNCATGCAGAGAAATGTTTATTGAATTGATGTTAAGATGTATTGAGGGTCAATAAATCACAACCACATGCAGAAAGAAAGGGTTGAAACTGCATACAGTGTGCACTTCAAAAGATGTCAAAGTGAAGGNGAGATTGAAAGTGGGTATGTTGCCCATAGCAACCAATCAGATTCAAGCTCTCAGTTTCATTTTAAACACTCCAGAATGTGAGTTTGAATGTGATTGGTTGCTATGGGCAACATTCCCACTTTTAAATATCCATGCAATCTCCTTGCTTAAAGTAAATTTAGGCCCTTGAATGGAGGTCATTTAGTAGCAAAAAGAGCGTACAATGCAGTACAATGAGTTCTGCATGAAACCCTTATGTATATGGCTGCGTGCACAGTCCTATCCAATTTAACATCCATGCAAGGGAATTACATTAAAAAGTCTCTAAGAGATCTTAGGCACGTTCATATAAAAATGTGTGCTATCAGATGTAAAGCACTCGGAAGTCTACGCTAAAACAAAAGAATGCATGAACTACGTTTGTGCAAGTACTAATGAAAGAGAAAGAATGCATAGCTGGTCGTCTAAGGTAAAGCAGTAAGAGCAGGGGTGGGACAGAGAAAGAATAAATGTAAAAATATTTATGTGAGNCTGAAAAAAGAGTTATGAAATTTACATCATAAATCTCTGCAGTTCATAGCCCTCAGCTAGTACAGTGATTTTCATATTCACTTAATCTAGGCATGCATCTCCACCCTAACTTCCTTTCCAATGGTATGCGGTCTTGAGCACACAAATGTTTAAGTTTCCTGAAGCCGAGCTACAGAGGAAAAAGTCCCAATCCCCAAAGGCAAAACTGCAGCCTGTTTTGGCTCCCATGTTGACTTCACTGCAANGTAACCAGACATTTTGCCTCAATAGTAAGATAGAAACAATTCTTTAACTGTGGTTGGATAGTTGTGGTTACAGTACAGTAACAATTAGTGATAAAAGTGAAACATCTACGTTATGACGAAGTTGTATATTGTGTTAGAGAGAAAAAAATCAGGAATGTAAAAACACTTTGGAAGGAGAGAGTTCAGTAAACGACATTATTCAGGGACAGAGTTGTGAAAAGCAACCATATTTTGCAATAGCTTTTATGCTTCAATTATAGTAAAAAGCCATGTATGTTTATTTAAACTCCTCATCCAGATGTCACAGTTATGCTACAACATAACATGTAGCCTCAAATCTTCAAGTTTAGTTAAACTGCACTATACTTCATTTTTTTTTTTTTACAGCAGTGAGTTACCACGTCTGTGGACTGCATTAGCTTAAAAGCATCCAAAGATCCCCACATTAACAATTGCAAATAACGTAGAAACAACACGTAAACTAAAATAGAAACACCATGTATAACCTTATACAATGCCTACTAATATTCTCTACACATATGAAAAAAGATTGTAAGAGAAATAATGGCACATCAACACAGACAGAATCTGAATACACAAGATGATGACTGAGGGCACTGGAATCCTTATGTTTAGAGCATAAAACAAACAAACAAAATGTGTAATATTTTTACTATAGCACAAATACAGAAACATTGTTCATTGCTTTTTAACAATGTATCCATGCCTCAGATCAATCATGTATGTTGTAAAAATATATGCTACTTTGTGGCTGATATTACCACAAAAACAAAAATTTTCCAACTTCCAACACTGTACGTCAGACATCAATATATATATATATATATATATATATATATATATATATATATATATAAATAAAATGAACATATACAGGGAGCGCTCCATAGTGTATGTTCATTTCATAGATCACGCTTGTTTGATTGGTGACCGGACACCATCGTTTACAAGGGAAGCTGCGGTCTGATTGTGGATCTAGTGGATACCAGAACGAGAAGAACTGTGGATTGAACTGAGTGACTATATAATTTTAAAATTATAATCTGTATCTTGAAGTGGGAAACTTTGATCAGCTGCTCTAA
>JABWIB010000396.1:103121-115256 GCA_016617825.1 Platyplectrum ornatum
TATATATATATATATATATATATATATATATATATTCTATCCTCTATAATCTATGGGGCAGATTCAATTTTACTCTTGCGGTATGAGCTGCAAGATTTTGCTGTAGTAATCATTTTCCAGTTTCCCTTGTGTGGTATAAAATATAACTAATCAATGGATTATGGCTCTTCCCNTAAAATTGCACAGAATGTTGTTAAAAATGAGTCAAATGTTATGACGTTTGACAAAATGTTTGGAACATGTAGTATATTAGTATATTTTTCAAGTATACAGAAATATAAATAAGCATCAAAATATCTTGAAACTGTACAAATACACAATTCCTAACCATGCAAAATGATTATAGGATTATACACTCTTACATCACACATTACATAGTAATAATAATTNTTTTTGTGTTATTTATTTTTTTGCTGTTTGAGAGAACTACTTCCCACATACTTACTAATCTATGTAACTATTATGTGTTTTTATNTATGCTATTTATTAACAGAATCTAGAGGAACTTAAGTAGCTAAACAGATTTATGACTGGATCACAAAAAAAAAAAGCAAAACAAAAAAAAACGGCAGTGAGCCAGAGAGGTGAAATGAAGTCTCCTCCTAAAAAGCTGGAAATCCTCTTGACACCTCTTGTGCCAATTTGTCCCTATTACTGTCAGCAAACAAAAGTAACAAGTAGAGCCAGACCACATCAAACAGAAGACCAGGCCCCTCCCGAGGGATTGCTTGAGAGCCACTGGTGTGTAAAGCCATGGCTGAGGCCTACTTGTCAGCTGTGACCACAAAAGATTCAGAGGGAAAACAGTGACACCAGAAAACAAAGGCAGAGTTCAAATGGCTGCAAGGCGTCCCCTGACCCAGACATTCCCTGACCCAGACGTCTGTAGAGGTCAAGGGATTCAGGTAGTAAACTTGACCTGAACTATCCCATCATTGCCCTTGTAAATGAATTGTTGTAACAAATCAACTCTGGTCAATTAAACCTAACACTAAGTGTTGCATCACTCGGTAGGGGTTCCTGACATTAAGGGCAAAAGCGAAGGTTAAACCCATAAAACAAGGTGTTTCTTTTTTTTATTCTGCTTTGGCAGGAGAAATTTATAGTCATTTGCTCACAAACGGCAGGATAATAAAACACAAAATTGTCTTAATGAAGAACACTTTCTTTGATTCTGCTGCCATCCCTTTAAGGCTGGCTGAAAGGCACCTAAAACAACAGTAGTTTGTTAATGCTGGAAACAATTAATTTGGGTGTTTGAGAACTCAACCACAAACCAAAGTTTAAAATGAATTCAGAATTTCAGTGGGTCGAGTTGTTTATTCTGGAGCATGGCTGTTGTCTTCAAATTACTTGACTGTGCAACCGAAAAATCCTTTAACCCTTTCATGGTCTTACCGCAGCAAGAAAAACAAATAGCAAGTTATGTAGAGAACATGAAAAAGGAAAAGAAAAAAAGTACAGTGCCTCTGCAGCATTACTATAGGCCTTTGTTTCTGCTGCATTGCCAGCATAGTATAATACGATCACATAACAATGGACACTAAGAGTTGCACATTACAGCTTATTATATACAATGTATGGGAATGTGCAATAAATATCTACAGCAATTATGTGCATTAGGAATCCCTGCTGCAAAAAGCTTAACTCCACATGTTCACTGGGTCTGGAAGAAGGTATCACCATTGCAATAATCATGTAGGGCCCAATAATATTTTTGCGTTTAAACACAATCTTAGAAAACGAGTAAAAACGGCGTCTCTTGGAGCACTCATACTGCAATTATAAACTACATTTAACAAAATATTATTTATTCCATTAAGAATTTATATATTTTTAGAAACTGCATTTCTGAAAATCGGAAACAGAATATATGCAGGCCTGTTAATATGCATTCTGATATAAATATAAAAATACTAAATGTTTGCTCGGTTTGTTTAATAGGACACTTACAGGGACAAAAATAAATATATTTGCATTCTATGGCAGAGGTTTATTTTCATTCTCTTGCAAGCACAAAACGTTTCTTAATGAAAACTTCACAAATGGCAACTTTAATACATGTAGTGTATCTATTACTTTTTTACATTACATGATTTGAATTGTTTGCACTGAATATGAAGAGGATTTTACAATAGTTCCTTAACACTACAGATTTATTATTAAAAAAATGAGACAGCAAAGCATACCGCAAACTTAGTGAAACAAGAATTTCCAATATAAGGGACCTCCGTTGTATTAACTTTAAAACGTGTTACATNTAAATGATAACACTTAATTTAATAGTAGCCATGAACTTATGTACCCAGCTTGTGTCACAGATAAACCCCATATTATGCAACATGGAAAAGTAAACAATAAGAAATCTCCTACAATAAAGTGGGATATATATATATATATATATATATATATATATATAGTGTTGCACCTTTAAATACTGCTATATGAAATAACATAACCATCATATGATCTGCCCTGCTGCCCTGGTAGACAAATATTAGGAAGATAACTTGTACATTAGAAGACTGTGATCACACTAAAACTAAAAGCACTGATGTTTCTGCATATTAACCTAGTTCTCTGTTGTCTAGTGGTATATATCACCACAATATTCTGTACCATGTTAATAGAATATATGGGAGTATGCTTCAACATTACACTTATTATTGTTATTATTATGAATAATAATAATTAAAATAAGCACAAAAATAAACTATAGGGTTTTATTTTATGTTTCTGTTTAACAATCATTGCTTGAACTAACCAAAACTTCCTCTTATAGACAAAGTTCTATTATAATAAATAATTAACTATTCATTTCTTATCTTTAAATTGAAATGCATATGTCTTGTATAGCATTAGTTAGAGGTTTCAGTAACTCTGATAAAATAGATTTGTTCCTAGATTTGTATTATTAGGAATGCCTCTGTGACTGGCTGCTGAACACCTGTAAATGAATAAATGTTTATCTAAGTAATGTACACGTTTTACCTTTAGTGTCGACTCCCAGGTAGACACATATTAATGTTCGGATAGAATTAATACTTTGGGCATCATTAAGATACCACGCAAAAAATCTGGCCATAAAACAAATGGAAGCTAAAAAGCATGATATGTAGGTTTTCCATTCCCTAATAAGAAGCTGATGCCATAATGACATTTAGGCCCCTGTGTGTCACATCTGCCACATGGCTTTAANAGCATTGTGATTGGAAAGGTGCTCTGCAAGTCTCTAGGTGAAAAAGAAAAACCCACGCTCCAAGCTCACCTTCCATGAAATNCCAGCATATCGATATTAAAGACCTGTCTTTTGCTGTGCCCTAATGATTAATGAATCACATGCCAATTTATATTACAAAATCACCAGTCATGCTTATTACTGACTGACTGATAAGATGCCAATTTATATGTACAAATCCACCAGTCATGCTTACCATATTGTGAAGGTTACACAAATAAAGTAGCAGCTTGGTGTTTCAGGAATAAAATATGCATGCTTAGTATGTGATCTTTTGTGGCACAAAAGTTTTTCTTCTTGTATAATGTGTGAGAGAGTTGTTGATCCACTTGTGAAATATAGCAAAATACAAGAAACTGATGGAAATCATACAAAGAGTATCGTGTTTTGTGGTGTGTCCCCGTCTGTCCCTTTTCACAAATCCCTCCTGAGAGTTGAGATCCTCACCTACCATCACCATCTGGACCCTGCATAGTGTTGTGCGACAACACATAATGTTCTCTTCAATTGTAACATGACGAAAAGTACACACAAGGGAGAAGGTTGATAAGCTGAAGTATAATGAATGAATAGGATGTCATTTCCTTCTATTAAAATATATTATAAAAATAATATTAACATTTTATAAATAAGAATTTTAACATTTGTAGCAGACAACTGCCTTTATGAGCAGAAGTGCTTTGCTTAATTTTTAGCTCTCTCTCAGATAGTTAAATGTATTAACATACTTTAAAAATAATGAAATGAATGAAAATCTGCTGTTTTTTTTTTAAAAAGAAAAGCAAATAAATTGTATTTTAGAATGTGTATGTCAGTACAATACCCACAGAGAGAAGCATCTGTATGAATACTGCTCAGACCTGAATGTATTCTACGCTTAATATTCATTAATATAATCACAGAATGTGTAATGTAATGTTTAGGGGTAGTATAGGCTGTAAGTGGAGATTGGAAAAATGTTACATTACACTTAGCTAGCTACATAACAGAAAAACTGTAGCGTCATNTACATCTAAAATTAATATCCCCAAAAGTATAAAGAGCTATAGACAATATTNGAGAAATTATTCTGTGAATGTCAAATAGTAAATCTTTACATATTTTATATAAAACACTACTTATTTCCTAATAACGGCTATCATATTACTGCAGGAATGGGACCAAATAGAATTTTTGTATTACAACTGAAATGTGAAACATTGCAAGAAATATTAACTTTGTTGGATTCACACACACACACACACAAACACATACACACACACACACAAACACATACACAAACATATATATATACACACACACATATATCAGACAGACATGCATTAGACATACATACATTCACACAGACAAAGAGGCATTCAAAGCTGTGGTTCTCCCTCAAAGAATCACGTAAAGCTGCTTTCATTCTGTGATTGTCAAAAACTTTACAATTTGCCCACTGCATTGCGGATGCCAACCAACGAATCAAAGGCATTCAGAATCTAGACAAAGAGGGGCTGATGCCAACCTCGGTGCCAGTGGCAACCATTATTGGCATCATGCAGATTCTCTGCCTTTTTTGTACTCTTGGCACTTGACAAACAAAATGGCGGAGCCTGTAGAAACAGTTCACAGCAGAAGGAGAGGAAAAAAAAAAAGAAGAGAAAATGAAAAAGGATGAAAATTGCAGTATATGAATTAAGAGTTACAAAGAGATGTTGCTAAGTATAATAATGATTAATAATTACCCCCTTACTAAAATGATTTAAAGAAATAATAAATTATGAGGAGAAAGATAATTGCAACAAAAACTAACCTCTCATTGTAGGCGTAAATATATTCTGGAGTCAAAAAGTTGTGTTAACCAGGAATTTTAATTAGCACAAAACATACTTAAATGAAGGTATATTGGCTTTAGAAAATGTCTTCTCTAATAAACACAGCATGGAAAGAGTTAAAAATCATTAATTGCAGCAAAAATCCTACAACATTGTATTAGGTACTTCCAACATTGGAAATCTGCAGATGTTTATTTTTTGGAGGGCAAAGTAAAATTGCAAATTATTGACTTTACTATTTCTGGAAATTGTCAATATATTGAAGCATCGCTCAACACTGCAATGCGGATGCCAACCAACGAATCACAGGCCTTCTGAGCAAAACAAAGAGGGGCTCATGCCAATCCCAATGCCACTGCCAACCAACACTGGCATTTACACTAACCTTCCTTCATTTGTACGTGCTATCAATAAAAATAGCATCCACTGCTTTTGGCTTTGGCCTTTTGATACTTTAAAAAGTAGTTAAAATGCGTAATTTTTTTTAATCTAATGATATCAATCTAGTAACTATAGTATTCAATGAAACCATACACGTACAGTAATTACACAAAACCTTATATGTTATTATTANAGTTCAGAGCAAGATGTGTGTTTTTTACCCACTGCACAATAATTAAATAAATAATTTATTTTAAGTCAAAGAAAAACACCCNTTAGAGTTACATGAACAATACAAGAGAAATTGAGATATGTGGGTGTTTTTAACCCTTTGTGAATTCAACCAAGATAATNAAGGTCCGCAACCAATAAAAAGGTCCATTCTTAATGATTTTTAGAGACTTTTGCAGTCTGCATGGGTAAACAATGTAGAGAAAATGCATAGGGAATGAAATATCATCAATATCTTATTAAGATAATTTAAGATTTAAATTGAGTAGTATGAGCCCCATGTTTACANTGATGTTTATGAGACCTATGTTTTCCATAAATATAGTAGTTCTCAAGTATTTCAATATGGAGACACTTTTTTATATCCCAAAATTAGAACAATGAATGTACTTAATTAGAATTTGTAAGCACATCCTTTCAAATAGAGGAGATAGCTGCANTGTAAAATACATCAGTATAAAAGTTGAGAAGAGATTTGGGAAGTGGTTTAAATTAACCATATTGAAAGTACACTACAGTGATAAAATAGCTCCCAATGGTAAATTTAAGGGAAAGCAAATAAAGTTTCAAACAGTTGCTACATAAAGCTGTCCTTTAATTAAACTTTTTCCACATGTTCCATGATTTGTGTTTCCAATAAAAATGTCTAGTCCTTCTACATAAAGGAGATATGCCTCCACAATGCACTGTCTGACCATAACATGCATCTATATGTGCTGCAGACTTTGCACATTTAGTGGCCTACATAAGGTAAAGTGTTCAAGATAGGACTTGTCTTACCAAGTACTACAGTTCTTTAAAAAGGAGAAAAGTACAACAAAGCGCGAGTACTGCAGCTACCTGCAAACAGTTAAAGACAACAAAGAGCATTAAACCAAGTTTGTGAATCACACAGGTTATTTGAGGTTCTTCCACCTCACCGCTTTGTGCTCATATTACAAGTAACAAAAGCCAACAGCAAGAGTGGACTTCAAGTTAGGAAATGTTATTCTACCTTCATTCTTGCACAGTACAAGGAACGCCTGTAACCAAAAATGTATATCATGAAAAGCGCCAGAACTTCAAGTTATATATATATATATATATATATATATATATATATATATATATAAAAGCGGCTATACAACAGCCGCGGACAAACACTTAAAGTAGAATCATTCAAAGGCTTATTAAGACACTAATAGGAACATCCATTTAGGTGTGAATAATTACTGTGGGGCATGTTATCTGAACACAGTGAATGCAAACTATCTAAGTTATAAAGGTACTGTGACACAACAAAACCAAATATCACCAGACTGAACTGAAANACAGCATTCCCTCAAATGTTATGAAAAGAAAAGGCAATTGTCTTTCTTTACCTTGTGTTTTTCGAAGATGAAATGGGATGATTTGTGGGATAGTTATTGAAACTAAACTAGAACACCCACACCAATGATGCCAAGGAACACCAATATAAAAGTGAGCATACTAAACTTTAGTAATGTCCACCTCTGAATGACTTAGTTTATGCTAGGCGCCTCTATAACTAATATCACTATTTAGCGTTAGAATGGCATGAAGAGTAATTTATCTCACAGTGAGCTGTCACATAAAACTCATTCACATATAGATTATTTTCTAATCTAACCAGAACATTTTGTAATATAAAGTAAGTTGTAGCCAGAGAACTATGTTGAGTTGGAATAGTCGTAAGCATATTTTTATAATGTGCTAATGCATAGCCAGTTCAATACTGCACTAATAGAAACAGTACATCAAAACATATTCTAAGTAAAATAGCAAATGTATCATACAAATATCAGTCTCTGCACCTAATGCACTAAAGCATACATTAAAAAGGTCCTTAAGCAAAGTATAAAGAAGTAGATTGGTTAACTTTAAGATATTTTATGGTCTATCATCNCGCAACGGGCCTTAATTTAATCTCTGAAATATATGTCTTAAAATTTTACTCAACTGCCTTGAAGGAGATACTGTACAATCTTTTGAATAATAGATTTATTTTCACAGATGGTATAAAGAGTATAAAAAAAAATACATTCATTAATGTGAATCTGTCAAATTTACCTCATAATGTCTTTTGCAATTTTAAAGTTTTAAAGGTTTTACATTTATTATTAACCATGAATTGTATCTGATCAATAATATTTAAATGGGTGTGCAGCTATGTCTGAAATAAATCAACATAAAAATGTCATGCATGTAGATCGATGCTTATGCATTGGTGCATATTTTTTTAAACATACACAATCGTACGCAGCACAATCTCTGCACATAAAACGTCAAATGTAAAATGATATCAACATATTGTTTTTGTATGTTTGTTTTTTGTTGGGGTGCGGGTTTGGTTACAGTAGGTGGCAGAATCATAAAGGTTTTAACTCTTACCTTGGTCCTGTACATAGTACGCCAAGAACAAATCAAGCTCCTTGACCGATACAGTTATATGATGTGGCTGGACGCAAAGTGCTGGGTTGGTGCAATGTGGTGATTTGACAAGCCGTTCCCCGTCTGTACTTTCCAGAGGGATTCCTTTGAAGAGGATGACCATGACCAGATCCAGACGCCAGACCTTGTCGGCCTGCCGCAGACAGTCGATTCTCCGGATCTTGCCCTTCTGGTCTGGGTTTGAGAGAACACAGCAGGGGTGCTTCTTCCCTGTCACGGTAAGCACAAAATCCTCCCGGTACTCCTGGCGGATGTCTTTGCGCAGTTTGGCTAGCAGCCTGGATGCCCATTTCTGCTTAATTTCTGGCTTCTCACTTAAAAGCTCGTCCTTAACTGCCCTTTCTTCNTCCTTTGACATTCGCTTTTCATGTTTTTTGAAGTACTTGCGCTTACGAGCTTGGAGGTTGAACCATGTATAGGCGATTGCACGGACATGTGGAAGAAGAGCCTCAATGAATGGATGGAACTCATCCTGTAGGAGAAAAGTAGAAATACTTCATCAAGCAACATGTAAAAATAGCAATAATAAAACTATAAAAACTATTTTGATATGAAAAAAATAATTCAATACATACATGCTCCTACAAAAAGATACGTAACCTTTACATATGCTGGCAAACATACATATGCTGGCAAACATACTGTATATGGATTTTGAGACCCTGACTTAAATAAAACAGATCTTAAGCAAGTGGCAGGACATTACTTTGAATACAAATATATCTATCGTATCTATCAAGTTATGCATTTCAAGAGACCCAGCAACAATGGAACATTTATGACTCGCTATCCAGTATGGTCATTGTGTTGAGACCAAGCAGTACCATTTAATACGTCTTTTTCTTTTTTTCTCCCAAAAAAGAACACTATACAGTTAAAAAAGAAGGGCAAACATGTTCATGAGGCAGCAGCAGATGCCACACTTCATTTCTCCTCTCAGTGGCACAGGGAAACAAAGCAAAGCAACAAGCTCTGTGCAGTACCACTCAATTCCCGCTTTCAGAGCATGCTCTCAGCAAGAGACTGCTACTGGCATAGGGAGCATGCGCCATTTAACTTAATCCATTCTCCTATCTGGGGATGCATTCCTGCACTAGGATAACATAATTCCAATGGTGTAAATACAGATACATGGGTGATGAGGAAGTGCTAAAAATGCTAATTCTGCAAAGTACGTTGAGGTCACTTNATGTTGCAAACTTTTAGAAGTACCAATATCCCTGGAATCAAACTTTGTGTGGGACAGCGGGTTATTTTTTTTATCACATAAATCAGCCATCTACAAGTACAAAAAATATGACTAATCTATAATAATAAAACTAGCAAATCATAAGGATATAGGTCTGAAAGAGCACCCAGGCTAATTGGTAATTTGATATAATTTCTGGGATCCTAAGGGACAGAATTATAATGGTGTACTCCACATAAGTGCCAAAGCATGTAGTATGTGAGAAATCCATTACAACTGTTTCAGTTATATTTTGTTCTAAACCCATTACAGAGCTATGATTTGATGACTTTAATATCTGGGATAATAAGAGCATTAATTGTAATGAAGCTGCATAGGATCANCAACAACACATGTATGCGGATGTTTTTGCTTGTGGTTCCTAATAATAGATCTTAGGTAAAGGCCTCTGACTTGAACAAACCATTGCAAAACCAGTGATAGAGGTTGAGTGAGTAAATGATTTTTGAAGCAGATATTCACTCGGTATGTTCCTGTACCAGAGGAGCATTGTGCACCATTGGATTTGTGCCTCCCCACAGACTGCGATTCAGTTCAAAATCTATCACAAGTAGACAATGAAAAACAGCAACTTGGCATGCAGCTGGCATTCACCGTGTCTCTGCGTGCTGTGACATTATGAGAGCACTACTGGTCAAATAGAGATTTTGTGCAAACCATGCATTCTAGTCTCCTTAAGCACACATCTTGGTCCATCATTGTTACTTGGCTAGTCGCGTCTATGCCTGCATTCTGTTGGTCACGTTGACATCAAAGTCAAGAAACGTTTNACAATTTAAAAACATCAATGGTCTAAAATGCAAAGTTCCTGCAATTAAGTACAAAAAATATCTGTTATTTTAAGTGTACTCAAAGTAGAGTACACNTGACAAAAAAATGCATCATCTGCATATATGTAAAGGTATTTAAAACATTAAAAATGGTATTGAATATAGTATGTTGTAATATTTCAATATAGTCATTGTATAAATGCTAAAAAACTACAACTACTACCTGGAACAAAACAAATGAATGACTGGTTTGATGAGTGCCACAATTATCGCTACTCTAAAAAGACAAAAAAAAATTATGTGCAATCTATTATGCAACTACTAGAATGAAGAATGGGTTTTAATTTACCTANACAAATAAGAAACAATGAATAGCTCATGCAGATACGCAATGTATACAGTGAAGAACATAAAATATTTGGAGAATGCAAAGAGTGCCATAAACAAAAAATATACACAAATTGTGACACTAGTTTATCAGAGGACCAAAGAGTAAATTATTTAAGTGTCCAATCCTTACACTGGAGGTATAATGACATAATTATTATGTTTTATTCTCCACTAGGCCAGAGAAGGAGTTAAAATACAATCTGTTCTTTGTGTGGGAAGGCAGCAGTTTCACCAAGCAGCCTGCAGCCCACGATGAGGCTGCCTTGTCTCCCAACTCAGTCTTTTTATCCCAAATGCCTACACAAGGTCCCCAAAAGGCTTAATAGACAAAGAATAACAATTGATGACATATATCATTTGCTTCATTGCACACAAAAACCAAAAGGTCAAAATATATGCTTATAGAAGTGTGCATGAATTATTTAATACAGTTCTTAACAAGAATGGCTGATTTATGTATTTATGGGGGATAATTTGAGTTAAGCTTAAAAAGTATATCTGAATATTCATAAAAAATAGAAGTTTAAAGAAAAAAAAACCCTATATTACAAAGAAAATTATTATGTATTAAAAACTGTTTTCCACAGGTGTTAAAGGTTACTTATAGCACCATACAGGTAATACAGGTTGACATATTTAAATGTTATCCAGTAGATTATATATATATATATATATATATATATATATATATACACACACACACTTGTAATTGCAAAATATTGATTTATAATTATTATTTAGAATTTTGAAGAATACAGAGCTGCTGAAAAGTAGACGAGGCCTGGATCTCATTACCTTTCTTTGGAGTTAAAGTACCTGGATGAGTTTTGCAATGTGAAGTAAGAAAACAACTATTATTAAATCTACTGAGTATATTATACCCAGAATAAAATGTAGTATACACTTAAACAGTAGCATGCAAGTTTATCTACATATTATTGCATCAGTGATATAATTTCCACTGTGCATAGAAAATACGCATTTGTATTTTTTTGTATAAGTGTTATTATTAGCTTATTATAGATTATTAGCTGATTTCGGCATCCTTACTCATATTTCGAAGAGCAAATGTGTTCCTTATAATACTAATTTTAAATAGGAGAACTAAAACATATACTAAAACAAACATTTAAAGGATCTTATACAAAAATTTAGACTATGCTTCGGAAACGTTACCAATATTCATATGCTTTATGTATGAACAAAATGACAAACCTTTAACACTTTGTAAATTGTGGTCAAATNAAAATTCTGTATTATCACTTCAAAATTGTCATTTTTCGGGTAACCTATATTTGTTATATACAAGTACATGTGTGAAGTATATTACAATACGTGTGCTGATAAAACCTTGCTGACCCCCCCCCCAAAAAAAAAAAGAATATCTAAATACTAATCGCTTAAAAAGTGCATGCACAACAAAAGAATAAGATTAATTGCCAATACATTTATATGGAGAAAATATTTCACTATTTCTTATTTACCAAGATAATTGAAAATCATTTTTGCAAATATATATGTAATGAAATTAAATTGATCANATACATAAAAGGTTAGTGTTGTGCTCTGATGAGGGCTGTATGGAGGAGTAAAGCATTTAAATGATTT
>JABWIB010000397.1:12352-28540 GCA_016617825.1 Platyplectrum ornatum
CCCGGGAAATACTGGGTCAACACTGTGCAGTATGAATGGTCTACTGGAAAACGTGGAGATGTTGAAACCAATCAGATTCTAGCTCTAACTTTCCATGTACGTACTGGAGAATGTCAGCTATAATCTCATTGGTTGCAGTTTAGTAAATCTAGCTGTTGGACTGGTGGTGGTTATGGTGGATTACTAACTTAATAAATCCCCTAAACAACTCCTTACATGTAAATTGAAAAGAAAATTTGGAAAATGTTAACAATATTTCGCATGTAACAGTTGTGTAAATACATTTAAAAATACACATTTAGGGAATATCTGTTACAAAACAGCCATTATTATATGTTAAAGTTGCTGTAGCTGTGCATTTATTTGTGTGCTAGCAGTCTTAAATAGATGAGACAGCGTAGCATGCAGCTTTGGGCCTGGAGACTGAATAAGAGAGCTGTACAGTTGAGAATTCTCAGAAAAAACTATCAGGGAAGGTGATAGCGTTGATATGTTAGGTAATTTCTCAAGGTCATCATTTTAATTGCATTGATAACATTACTCAGAGTAATTTTCATTATCACATTCTGTCGTTCCGCTGGCAGTTGCCGTATTACATATCAGCTCTTTATTCTCATTTTGTTTGCTTCCGAGGATAGTAAATTTCTCTGATCATTTATGCTGCTGTCTGCACCATATATCTTGTTAATAGTGGACCATTTGTTAGAATAACGCCACAAAGTCTTCAAATCCCTTGTAAATTGGTTTCACAAATTTTAAACAATCAAATTAATCAAAAAACTACTTGAATATTGAGCCCAATATACGTCATATAGATTTTCATCCATAGAGCCNAGGACCTGTTTTAAACATCTTGAACTCCCTATTACTCCCCCCCAGGCCACATCATGTTTGAATAATGGAGTAATTTATTCTGCATAATATATTATAGGATATGTAATGGAGCTTGTCTCAAACTAAAGTATTCCTTTAATATATGGCAATAATGTTTCCCTTTGCCCAGAAGAATATTAATACTTCATATTTTGATTAGACAGAAGGGTTAGGGCAAATATCTGATCAATATGCAATGCAGATGCTGACAAACATCCACCGCTANGCATTAGTGTGAATGTGCTTGTTTAATGTTGGCAGTAATAATCCAGTTTCTAGCATGCAGTTAAACAACCACAGACAAAATTGGTCTGGCAGCTGTTAGCAAAAAATAAAGAAATAATGAATGAAATACATTTTGTGTGGACAAAGGGGCCGATCCAGAGTTGCACACTTACAACCAAATGTTGTAAAAATGTAGACTGTAGTTTAAATAATTTATCTTCTCCTTACCCATAACATTTAAACAACATTCTTAGTAAATTACCAATGCTCACAGAAACCAGGATTAGTGAACTAAAATGGGCCCCTGCACTGGACCTTCACTGTATCCCGCGTGTTATGATCTCAACAGGTTGGGGGAGAGGCAGGGGTGCTGGTAAAATGATGGATAGGGGTTGGCAGCTTCAGCTCACCATCGAATAATTGCTTAGTACATAGGATGGGATTTGTTTTATACATGCATCCAATTGAACAAACCAGGTGGTTGCAGAAAAGTCCCCGTGCTTAAGATCTGGCCTATCTCTGCTTTCTCTTCCAACCAGAATAGGACAATAGTTGCTTTGTCATCTGCATGAAATTTGTCCTAATAGTGCTTATTAGAGTATTAGTGTATTACTGAGTATTATTCAGCATCAGCTATACCCGCTATACCTGGATTGCTCAGAGGAAGGGGCAGTGCCCTGAAACACGTCAGGAGTTGGACTCTATACAGTGGGAACCTCTTCACCCGATAGCGGCTACCTTGATCAGCTTCAACATCCAGCTCCCCAGATGTCTGTCTGATGTCAGGTATTTGTACCTGCCCTTTTCTTCTACTTTTTTATATACTCACAAGGTGGAAATGCAATGAATTAAGGCTTCTACACCCTTATTAAACTTTCAGCCTACATCTTTAAAGTGACTATTTTAGGCCCCTTTCAAGAGTAGTAGCGTATACCTTATTTTGGTTATTCAGAATTTATTACTTTTTGTATTTATTGTAGGCATCTAAAAAAGTGCATCTCCCCAAAACATACAAATACGAACTACATGTTAATGTTATTTTTCTGTAAACTAAAGATAAAATAGGACTGTAAAAATACTTAAAACTATTAGGTGTCTCAACAATTAACTATTTCAATATTAAATGATTGCAACCAAGCTGGAGTTCATACATTGTAATCCAAATTGGTAAAATTTAGAGTAAATTCTAAAGAAATATGTGAAAAACCATACCTTCTAGTGGTGACATCTCTTTCTGAAGATTATTACCATGCAGTGGTGGAAACAGTGTTCTTTAGTGGCAACTCGCCACCTCTGAACTGGAAACCTATGTGTAGAGCTATTAGTAGACAGGTACTTTTTTTTTATAGTTGTAGGCATTAAGAAAATTGTAATTTTCCCCTATTTCTTCAGAAAATGTATTCAATTGAACGTCCTGCTGGATTAGTTCCTAGAACTGAGATCCTAGAACTGTGTCCTACTCTCAGCTGAGGTATTGTTTACAACTAAAATCTTTCCTACAGATTGTAGCAAATAGGGAGGATAATACAGTCTTTCTGCATCAATGTGAAAGTGAGATCAGTAAGAACTGAACAACTTTATTTCAAGTCAATGAACCAAAAATAAATAGGTGCAAATTCCTTGCATAAGACAACAAGCCTGAAAACCAGCGATTCTTCTCGACCCCAGACAACAAAACGTCCCGATGTAGCAACCTCTATTCTTAGTTTTACGTCTAACACTGACTCCTGATCTCCTTTTCACTTTACTTCGAACTGCTCCTCTAACTTTATTCACTTTACTATCAATGAATTATTCTATATTTCACTTCTTTATTTTGCCTGATCTCTCCATACTGATCTGTCCTTGACTACCTCCCTGTACCAACTGTGCACTTCCAACCAGTCTAATAACTGATCACACACTCCCCAGTTATCGCCATGCCCAACGTTCACCTCCCTTTCTCTCAGTGTACTCGTATCACCACAACAACCCCTATGCTCTTCTCTCTCTTAAGTTGGCCACTCTCGTCTTCTGTCACCATGACATCTACCACGATCATCTCTGCTCTTATGCACTTGTGACTACTGTCACCTGGACAACAGCCTCATTTCTCTGCTCACCCCAGCCACCACAGGAGGAAGCAACAAACAGCAAAACTGAGGCCCACAGCCCACATCACTGATCATTCCTTTATAAAATCCTGCAGGGGTATTACAAAATAAAAAAATAACTACATTATTTATTTAATAAAATAATAATTATTTTAATAATTATTATTATTTATTATAAAAATATTTATTATATTTAATAATGGAATAATTTTATCTATAAGATCTTTGTAAGCACTAGAATCTGATTGGCTGCTATGGGCAACATTTCCCCTTTTCCATTCCCACAGTAGAGTAAATATAGGCTCTGAACTTTTTTCACTTTTATATGCTCTGAATGTCAGCACACTTGTTATTATTATTATTAGAAATATTATTATTGTTATTACTTACTATATTGTAGATTGCCATATAACAATTATCAGCGATACACCATTCATGAAATTTTTATATCAACCTCCCTTTTGTATATGGGAACATAATTGCAATGTGCTTGGCTGTAATGCATCTGTGTTGCTGTATGCACTTCTGTATGAAAGCAGAAAGTACCTAATGCCGCCCATTGTGTCTGAAGAGGAAGGAATGGGGTAGGGATCCAGGTGTCACTGCACTCACCTTGTGGATGAGATCTGTAACATCTGGCCATTGCATGCGCGGACCACTTGTGACAACCGACTTAAGCTTGTGTAAAGCGGTGAAGTGTAGTGTCTGGCTCCAGTCCAATGCTTTCAGGCAATACTAAGGATTCTTTGCACTAGCTCTGATTCTGAACTGTATACATGAATTACTCATTTTGCTATGAATATTACAAAACAAAGTAGAAAACGAATATGCAGAGTTGAATGTTCCCTTCCCTACCAGTCGGACTCCTTAGCATCTATTTTTTATGTCAAAGAGTTTATGCCGTGATGAGGTTTATATTGGAAGCGTGGTGACATATTGCAGCCATCACTGAAGTCTTCTATGATATTAAAATATGAATAAACTTTCATTTGAAACTGTCTTCATCATTCAATATATAAGGGCCACCAAACCCCAGGATTGATTGCAGTGTTAAAGGATTAAATCAGTGGGATTAGATTTCCCTATCAGATGCATTGAATTTATCCCAAGTGTCTCATTGATATTATGACTTCAGGAAGGGAAGCAGGCATCCTGCGCTAAATGGCTTCAAGCAATCAATGTCACTTTCCTTTATGTGACTTTCTGCAGGTGTGCATTCTATTTTAAACACTACAGGGGAAAACAATAGGAATTGACTTGATGTTTTTTTTGGCTGCAAAATGCAATTATTTTGGTGCCATTTATAAAAACACAGTTTATTCAGTAATGTTTATATTATCTTATATTGAACAGTGTCACTTTTGGCTGTGGGATAATTTGACATAATGGCAGCAAATCACATGATGGATATTTTACTTGTTTTACCAGTATGGAGCACAGTGGGCATCAGGTTGATTTTCATATTTGGAGACTTTCTATATACAGTAGTTCTATGTCCCTATTCCTAAACTATAGTGGAGATAATGGCAGGGGGTTACTAATTAAAACAGCACATTATTTACTGTTACTTAATGCATGAACAGTTATGCAACTGTAGCTAAAATATTATTAGAAAACATACCTTGGTGAAACTAGTTGCCAAATGCAATGAATGCACATCTTGAATTTGTGCTGGCATGTGACTTTTGCACACATATAAACTTTTAAACCAGAGCCCCTTATCCCGGGACCAGTAAAACAAAATAGGATTTCCAACACCTACAGCTCCCAAATCTAAGATAATACAAAAACTATACTATATATTTGCCAGGAAATCTGTAGTAATCGCTGTTATAATCTAGGATTATTCAGCAGAGGGACAGTGCCCCTAATGCACACAAGTGTTTGTAAGATTAATAATGTGCATTGTAATGCATAGTATTAATAAAGATTATTGCCTGATCTGATTAATATACCTTAACTAAATTGTTAAACTGGTGGAAATGATTCTCCCATTATTATCAAAGGTTGGTTTAATGGAACTTAGGCCAATTAGCATTTTTGTCAAACAAAGGAAAAAGAAGAAGAGAAGGACACAGTTGAACATTGAGGTATAGTAGGTAGACCTGGAGCCAGGACATTATGAAACTTATAGTGTTAAATGGAATGCTTTGCCCATTCTATGCCCTATGCCCTTACCCTTAGGGGGGCTCCGGGGCCTGTTTTTTATTTTTATGTGATTAGCTGTTTGCTCACTTCAGAGGATGGAGCGTAGGCTGGCATTTCCTATAAATGCTTTCTGTTCCTATCAGAGGAGGAGAGAAGAGCTTTAAAGTGGTGAGTAGGAAGGGCATGGTATTTCCCCCTTCATCGCTTTTGTCCTCTCTCTTTGTAAGATAGAAGCCATTTTCATAGCACCCCTCTGTTGTGCTCCTTCTGTTGCAGTATTCTTCTAGAGCCACGGTTCTCAAACTGTTGGTCGCGACCCCAGGGTGGGTTGAACCCACATCTGCATGGGGTTGTGACCATCGCCTAGCTGCCGGCCCATTGCCTTGGGACTGGTGGGCCACTATAAAGCATGCATGCAGTATGATTGGCAATCCGCTGCACTGAACAAAGCAACAACCTTCACTTTCGCTGACCAATAGAGAGCTTCACATTCACTTCACTTTTGTTTTGCTGCAATTATGGGGCAGAGCTCTTCCCTGTGATATTATCCAGCCTTGTTAGCTGCAGTGCCGGAGTCCGGTGTCGGTGTGTAGACAGTGTTCCTGCATACCAGGTAAGTAGCAGAGGGCAGAAACCTGCCTACTGAGAGCTTAAATCTGATTGATTGCAATGGGCAACGTCCCCACTTTTTCAATCCCGCAGTTAATAAATTTAGGCCCAGGTCTGGATCCAGTTAAAAAACTCCTTCTTAATCTTATTATTTTATAAGACATAAAATTCATATGAAGCCAAAAATAGACCATATAGGAATTATGATAATGACAAAAGAAATAATGATAATAATAGTAATACTGATACTAATGAAGTGACAAAAGATATCCCCTGGCGTTGTAACATATCTAGACTAATAACATTAGTGAATAAATGAACATTATGCTTCAATTTCAAGTGATATATTTTTTTGGCTAATAGAATTTCTTTTAAACACGAGCTTTCAAGAACACTGTTTTCCTCAGTTTCTCTGCTCTTATTATCTGGGCCAAAATGTATTATCATTTTTGTTGCAGGAATGTTGAAGTCTTGAACAGACTCGAGCATTCCTTTTGAGGATCTGAATTCTGAAATAATTGTAAAATTATCTGCATTTCAAAAATACAGTTTGACTTCAGCATATTTTATTATAAGCTTATAAGCCTATACTGGCATCAACTCCCTGAAAAATATAGTCTACAAGTACAACTGACTTCTTTTTAACTCTTAATGTAAAACCGAAGCTTTACTGGAAAACACTTTTTAACCACTACCATATCATTTATGGATGATTGCTTCTGATATAGTATTTGGTGTTCATCTGCAAGTATAGCCATTTTCATCTGTATTTAAGAACGTATCATATTGACAATTGACAATAGCATTGTGTTACTTGGGTACGTTTATATTTTTATACTGCCCTATACTTCTTAAATGGCATATCCTCATTCTCTATTCGCAATCAAAAATTTGGAAACGTTTATATAAAAAACAGGATTTTTGAAATTAAGCTTTTTATACCTACTGTATATATCATATATACGTATGTACGTATATCATATATATCATATAACAATGATTAGTGAAACAAAAGCTGACGTATAAAGACAAAAAAGCCTTAAATCTGAATTGAATCCATTATTTAAATGCATTTTACTGTTTCTCTAGTAAGGTTTTAGAAGTCTTTATACTGTAGAACTGACTCATAATGATAAAACATCTGTTGAAGGGCTTCCCAGAGTGTCTGCACAAGGCAAGGCTAGCCCTTATCCATACAAACACAATTATTCTGCTCTAATATGTCACTTAGAAATGCCCTCACAGAAATAGTTTGATGAAGATGACTCACAGGTCTTTTACTATATCCGAGAACTTCCTGAATGGCTATTACTGATGCTTTAGCTGAAGTCACAATGAATGTCATTCCATCACATAATGTGGATATAAATAACTGGACCAAATATGATGATCACTGTCCATCTAATTGAACCACTTTACCCAACTAATCGACCACAAATACCAATTCACAAGAGGCAGGGACCACTTTATTTTGCATGAAGGTCTGTATTTAGAAGCGGAAAAGGACAGTAAACTCTCAACTCCTGCCATTACTGTTTATGGAGTTCTGGACACATATGTATTCAGAACCACACCTTCACAACGTCACAATCTGGCTATACCCACCTACAGTGTGAGAATTAGCCATGTTCCAGTGTAGCCCACATACAGGAAATCCAGCATACAGAACTTTGTACAATACATTGGATTTTCCATAGTAACATCAGGCGCTTACAATACAAAATTGTGAATAGATAAGTCTTTTTATTTTTTTGTCTTTTTTTTAACCTCCAAAATACAATTTCTTAAATAAGTAATTTTTTTATTTATTTTTCCCAACACTCCAGAGGAAATGCCTAACTAATTTGATCATGTTAGGTATTTTGCTAATCAAATAATTGTATCTATTATGATTTGCAGCATCCCTTCTCTGTTTCCATTCTAATGTATCACCATTTAGAAACAGAATAAGTTATGGAAGGGATCAAGTCCATGCTTAAACCAGAAAACAATAACATTCTGCATCTCGAAAGTGCTTCTGCCTGCTTTCAGCATGGATCTGAATCCTCAAGATCCAGACATCCATGCTGGAAGTCTTTCCAATTATGGGACGGCTTGGTAAAGCAAGGTGGGAGGTGGATGTATTTAAATCACACAGGAAGGACTTGGCTAAGCCTATGTGCACTATCCTCATTTCCACACCAATCACATTTCCGTAGGCCAGTTAAAGTTCCTGGTGGTGGAAATTAGGATCACATGGAGATGTGATTGCGAACGTCCAATAACAACGCCTGTCAGAGCTCCACTAGAACGGCTTTTAAATCAGCATGTGGCCCATTGCACCGAGCATGTGTTACAATTTCTCACCGTGCACTCATCCCATGTTTAATTGTTGTAGATGCCATCATGGCTTGAAGTAACAATACATGTAAAAATAATTACATAAACAACTACAATATTCTCAACAGAACTATTTAAGGTTAACCTCCTAGTGTTTGTGTATTTTTGTGTTTCATTTATTCCTTGGATCCTTTCTTCTAAACATTAATTATTCACCAAAATGCGGAAGAATTTATGGTATGAGCCTTTGGGAGAGCTGGTTTATATGAATAGTAATTATAGTCAGAGTGACTTTCCCAGTGGACTCTCGGAATTTGCTACTTATTGTTATTACTTATCTGAGTGTAAGGTAAGAAAATGTTATTAAGTTATTATGCTGGCTGCTACTGCTAGTGACTTCAGGGAAATTAATATGTATTCTACATATGATGAATGCATCCTTTCTCTCTGGAGTCACTGTATAATAATTTGAAAGCAAGGGCTCTAAAAGTATACTTAACATTGGGCCACTATGAACCTGTACATACTAATGAGGATCAAATAGGAGGCAACAAAGAAAAATCTACAATCCTGGTATTTCTAAATACTCATTCCACAGTCATCGGCTGGGAATTATCTGTCAACTCCTTTGGGCATGCAGAAAGGTTTTATATCACTTGGGATCTCGGGTGAGGTAAGCGCTAATACATTTAGAATGTGAAACTCTTTTTTAACAAGTGGATAATGGATAAGCTCTTCTCTGATTGTGATATCGCATATCCTTGTTGCCCCTATGCAGAATAATAGGGATGATAGACTTGTGTGGAGGACCAGAGTAATAAGAGCACTTTTAGTATAGTCCTCGCATTAATTTTTATGTTATTCTTTAATAGAAAGAGCTACCATTGGAGTTTGAAGCAGATATCACATCAAATTGGGGAAAATGGCGTGGAACCGCCCTCATACCATGGTCGTACTTTCCACCTGGCGTCAACATGATGAATTCATATGCAATCCATGGCTCGGGCATAGGCCGAGTGTACGAGTCCTTGTATCCGATTCCACCACAGGAAATAAGCGATGGACAAGGTCCCAATTTGTAAGTCTTAAAAATGTTTTTAGGTTGTAATCATTTGGCAAAAATGTATGTCTCTCAAGACATTGGGTTTCAACATCTTGAGGAGCATACAGATCTATAAGGACTTCTATACTTTCATGTTTGGGAGATTCATGTACAGCAATATGCAGATTGTGCAATTTATTTTATGAATTTAGTATTAATATGAAATTATTTTAATGACCAAATAAAATCTTATTTCTATAGTTTATGCTTAAATGAAACTTTTCTCTGTGGTAATAGTGATTGTCAAAAGAAAATCTAAGGAAATCATTTTCCCACTATACTTTTCCTAATTGTGACTTTGGGGCGTTAGTGTAATTTGGGAGGGGGGGGGGTGATATTATGTGATTAGTTGCATGGTGAAGCTTGAAATTATGCAAAATACACTGAAAGCATCACATTGACAAATATGCCATAAATACATCACATTTAGCTAAACATTCCATACCTACACAATATTATACAGACGAGCAGGTATTCTGTGTACTGCTATTTATAAATCATTCTCGCTCTGAATTCATGAACGCAATCACATATGAACTTTAACACATTTAAATTGCATAGGACACAGGTTGGGGTTGTCTAAAATATAGCTATTAACATATATTAACATGCTTATTACTATAATAATGAAAGGCAGGTGTGGGCTTCACATCTTTTCTCACAGCATGACTATGAAAGCATGGCATGTGACTTGAGCTATTTGATGGAAAAATGTCTTGTGATATAACAGTACATACACAACTAGTAAAAACCCTGTAGATTTCAATTTTGCTCTGGCGAAAATGTAATGAGGTGAGTAGCATGTCAAAAAAGGACTACTGCATAAAACTTACCATGTTGCTTTCATTATGTATTGAATTGCTATTCAGAAGTGCTTTTATAGTAAATTTATTAGCCAACTGTTTAGAACAGTGGTGCTCAACATGTTTTACATGTATACCAGTTACCCATTCTATCCCTCCCATGCTTCCTTACTGTGAACCCTCTCTATGAACCTGCATCAACTCCTTAGCTTTCAGACCCGTGTTTCCTTTGCCATCTAATATTGCTCATGTTCAAAACAGAAATACTTCTGGATGCTGTAACTCCATATAACCCAGGCTCAGTTGTCCCATGTACCACTAAAGATGATGTTGATGTTGAAGTTGATAACCCCTGATCTAGATCTTACAGTACTACAAGTCCATAACTGATATAAATGCATTAATAAATATCTGCTATTATATAAATTCATAAGAGGCATCACCATATCTGTACAGATCTTACAGATTTATGAGCTATAGTACTATAAAACACATATACTGGTTACTGTGCTCTTTACTATATATACATTCAGGTGTAATCAGGACCAGTGCTGGGTCTCTGGTCACCTCTCCCCCTTGTCGCCAGCATTTTGCCCAATGCAATCTGCATATTGATACTGGACAGTAGAGAAGCCCTGCTGCTGTGCATACATGAGCTGTGCCAGCCGTTTTATATTGTCCAGTTGCCACTGTTCGTTATTGCCTTCTCCCCAGACATGGATATCTATGTATCCGACTAAGACCGCCTAAAGGTAGCACCAAACCTGGGTTTAATGTATAACTGGTTTCAGTTAATCAGTAAGAAGCATAAGTTCAATATTGTGGAATATGCCAACATGTAAGTTCATAGGTATGGAACAATACATTTCACAGTATTGCATTGCTGGGTTCAAGGCATAATTACAACCAGGGTGCTTACTAAAGGGAGTTTGTATGCTATCCCAGTGTTGGATGCTTCATTCCCAGAGCAACAAAATATTATTAAACTGCTCTATTGTGGGTATGTAGTTGTGATATTTAAATTGCAATGCAAATACTATGAAGGATGCAAAGCACTGTGTAGTATTTTGACAATGTATACACAGACACATCAGCGACATTGACATAATGCTATTAGGTTCGGTATGAAGTGTGTTACAAGCAGATAAAACAATGTTATAAAATGTGAGGCTTTCATCTTTGAACCTTAGCATGTTTCAATTTGTAGCCATCGTCTGGAATATTTCAAAGACTTTAACCTGAAATGGATAATGGGTGAAGAATGGGAGCAGCCCTCATCTTGCCTCTGGGAGTCTTCACCATGAAATTTCCGGCATCATCTTTGTAAGAAGAAATAAATAAAAAGTATAAAAATTAATCCCTATTGGCATTTAGTACTTAGCAAGTCTATTATTTTCTCTCATTACTGAAAATGATATAATTATGCATATTAATAAAATGAGATTTCCTCCCTGAATCAGTATTATATTTCTATTTTGAATGTTGAGAAAATGTAATTGTTTTATATACTTGTGGTTTCTCTGTTTTTTTTTTTTTTTGTTATTTATTGTGTGTCTGTAAGTAAGATAGATTCCATGGAGATNTGTAAGTAAGATAGATTCCATGGAGATATAAATGTATTTGTTTAATAAGTCTAAACACCTTCTCCACTGCTTCTGAGGACACTGTCTTCTGCAGTTCCAGCCTACATAAACTGTATATGTTCTTTATCTTTCTGCACTATTAATATTAAAAACCTTGACGACAAGTTAGGCCCGCAGAATGCAACTCTAAAATTGTTACCCTTAACTTTTAGTGGTCTGTCACCAGATTTAGGATTCCGTCCTCTGGCCAACTTCCAGAGTGAGGGTGTTGGGTGTTGGGCTTGGAAGCGCCCATGCACCCTCCAGATGCTGAAGGGTGGAGTTGCAAGAACGCAGAACAAAGTTCCGCCAACTGAGATTCCTCCGTTTCCTATTACATACTAGAGAATGTCAGAATCAGTTTAGTAAATCTAGCCCTAAGAGTCACTTTCCCAAATCACAGTGGATCAGTGTGACCTACTCACAAGTGGGCAAAACCATTTTGAATTACAGGGGAGTTAAAATTCATTAGTTGCAATCAGTATTAGAGTTGAGATGATGTGTCCTAGCCCAAGTCTAATAACAGTGTAACAGTAACNCTGGTCAGTATCTGTGTGCAACATCTAAAAATAAAGTATTCTTCCTGCATGCCAACACTGACATTCCTTTCACCTTCCCTGCAATTCAACATGGTTTTACCCACGTAAACCAATAGTATGTAAAGTCTGGATCTTGTCCAATGTCTCCATCAGCATAAAGAACTTAACTAGTAGTACCAGATAAAATTATTCTAACTTGTAATATCTGTGCATATGGATTCTGTATGTTAGTGTTTAGTACAGAATTTACTATACTAAATACTGGTCACTTTAGTGAATGGAACATAACATACAAACTCTACACTTCATCTAACATCATACAGGTTATACCAATAGTCCTTCCAGTATAATTAATTTGAATATCCTGTATATAATATCAAGGCTGTATATCAATATGATTTAAATACCTATTACTACCCAACTTAGGGAAGGTTGGTGTTCTGGATGTGTGCGGAACACGGATGTGTGCGTATACCTTAAAAACAATTAACATAACAGACATCAGTAAACCTTCGGGCAGAGGTAGTCAACAAAAAAACACGATCAGAAGGGTGCTCCTGAAAAGTAAATTATCATACATATATTACCGCACGTGTTTTATCTGTTTGCTAAAAAAGAAAAAGAAGAAAAAAGATGTTAACTTATTATAGTTTCATACCAGTAAACAACATACTTCATGCGCAATGTAATATCTGTACTCAGAATGTATGAGTTAATACTACCCTAATGCTTCTTTGTAATGCGTGCAACAGAAAGAAAAATGTTCACATAAACAAGATTGTGATTATCTGTGATAAATACGGTCATCTGTGACCAGTATTAATAAATACTTGTGCCATAATTAGCTGTAAAATCCAAGGTTAGATTTGTCTATATATACATAATTCAGACACCACAAATAAAATTATTTCATTATTCAAACGTTACAGATTTTTTCTTGTTTATAAAAAGTATGTTATGGGTGCAAAGCACAGTTCGGAAAGCACACAGTATAACAAAACACCATAAAAGAAACAAGACAGCAACATACAGTATACAGAAACAAGTAATTGATACAGTAACAATTAACTATGAGAAATATGCACAGAAAGTGGTGTAATTCAGAGCAGTATCATCTATACCCTGGAGAACTAAAGACACATTTTTCTAATAATTGTGATGTACAGGTTTATCACCCACATACAAATTTCAAATGCCATACAAAGATATAAATATAGTACCTGTTCAAGTATTAGGAGTGATCTAGCACCCATAGCACTAGCAAACATATCCAATATAGTGGGTGCACAAAACAACAATTACAACTATGAATTGGATAAAGTAGACTAAAGTGTGATAAGGGTATTAGGAGCTTGTAATATGAACATCAAACAAACAAAGGGGTTCAGTCAGTGTGAAGGGTGGAAATTCCTTCTGTAGAATATTGACTATAGCACAAAAGGTTTGTTGAAATTTGCGAAACCGGAACTCGTGTGAGTGCTTCTCTCACCTGAACAAATGCTGCCCCCTGTTCAGGCTACAGGATACTTTTAGTAATTTTGAACAAACCTTCTATAGTAACTGGTCAAACCCAAAATCCCTCACAGCTTGTGGCCATATGTGGCACCCTACAAAACAGCTACGATTTTCTCCAAGGAATATCATTCTTTGGACACAATATTTCCAAAATACTCTAAGCTAGTCTTTAGAAAATGGCATTTGTGGAGCCTCAGCTTGAGTATGTATTGCTTTGGTCGTTGAAATACCAAGTCCAGACACATATCAATGTGGCGCAAACACAATGATTTAATCCACCACTCCATAAGATGCTGGAACGTGACTGGGGTATGCGACAGAACTCAAACAAGCCCATTGGTGTAATAAAAGGCATCTTTGGTAGATCTTTTTCATCTACTGCTACCTGCTAATATCCAACGGTTAGATCAAACATTGAGAAATATCATGCACTTTCCAACGCTGCCCATGATTCCTTGATGTGGTGTAAAGGATAGGCATCCAGCACTGTAGAGCTGTAACTTCACGTTGCGTGAACCACTAATACTGTCCTCCTGGATAGCCATTACCTGTGCAAGGACAGTCTCACCCGGAATCTTTTGTTTCTGTCATCACCTTCTCACAATCCCTAGCATGCCGGCCACCATACACTCATCCTCTCCCGGCCACACTACGGGCTCCACTGGGTCCTCACCTCAAGCTGATACACCACTACTTGCAGAGGCCATGTTGGTATGTTGGTAGTTAATTCTAATGTTTCAATGTGGTTCCTGAGTATTGCATACCCAGTGACTCTCAATCGAGTGGCCTGCAATAGCACTTGCTGCACTGGTCTCCGGTCACCTATTTTCGGCCTTGATTACAGGTCTTGTTGGTAAGACAAGGCTTGATCCAAACCCTGCAGCATGTTCATGTCCACGTTGACTGGCCCATGGGACATCCTGTTTCCTTTTACTATGATGAAACCCTTCTTTCTTTTATTTCTTGCCTGACCATTTAGCTCTACTTCCTTACAGACTACACAAACCACAGGAATCTGCAGAATATTAGTTGCTGTAGGCCTTACCCATGTTTTGTTTCTATCTGCTCACAGGTAATCCTGTTAAAAACACTCCTCATCATGGTGATAACATTGTTACTTCTGCCACAGTCCTTGGTCCTTCTTCCCCTCTTCTCTCCCTCTTCCCCCAAAAGAAATGCCGATTCGCCTTTACAAATACATGTCAGCTCTATGGGAAATCTCTGCCTGTCTCTTATAAAGTTTCTACATAACTGCATAATAAACGGCAACTGCTTATGCTTTGTATAAAACGACTGTTGGCTATTATTCATGGGGGGAACAGTATCTATCTATCTATCTATCTATCTATCTATCTATCTATCTATCTATCTATCTATCTATCCCACACTGTAGAGCTATTCAACTGCCAAACCAACACTCATTAAGTCCAGTAATTAATTTAAAGATTTATAATATTTAAAGATATTAATAGTTTTATGGATTGTAATCAGCTAAGGTACAGAATTGTAAGACTGGTGTGGGAAAAAAAGCCTGACTCATACGGCTATAGAAACATATTTTACTGATTACTTCCAACTCTGTGCCTGTGTTTGTTGTATATGTGTGTGGGAAGCAGTGAGCGGATTATGCTGGGAGTGAAATGAGGGAGAAATTAAGTGCTCTTTATTTCCACTTGTGTGTCCTGCTGTTTCAGAAAAGACATCTCCTCTGGATGTATACCTGGCATAATAAAACAGTTTAAGATATTGGTTCACGTTTTGTGTAAAACTTTAAATTTTGCTGTATATTCTGACTCTATTGTGAATGTTTCAAGAAGAAGTGCAGACAATGGTGAGGAGCTGCAGAGAGGATCTCCTTTCAGGAACAGCATGACGCACGAGTGGAAATAGAGAGCACTTAATTTCTCCCTCCTATTCCTCACAGCGTAATCTGCTTGATGCTTCCCACACAAATGTACAACAAACGCTGGCGCATTGCTGGATATAAGCAGTAAAAGAAGTTGTTATAGCCTCATGAGTTATGCAGTTATTTTTTGAGGAACTGTTTCATATTTCCATGTACCAACTGGCCTACGTTTCTTATCAGACTAAGGGCCCCATTTAGAGGGCGAATAGAAATCGGAGCAAATCGCTTCGATTTTGAATTCGAACGTGTGGGCGAATTCTCGTATTTACTAAGGATCGAATTCGGACGGTCGAATAAAATCGAACGCGATTTGCTCCGATTTCAGGGCGCAAATTTTGTCTGAAATCGCGTCGGTTTCTTCTTCGTTCTCTACGAATTTTCATTCGGGCGAATCGATTTTGAATTCGACCGCTTCGATTTTACGCTGACGTCAC
>JABWIB010000397.1:33445-46265 GCA_016617825.1 Platyplectrum ornatum
CGAATACCAGTTTTTTCGTCAATGGATATCGTCAGCATTCGTCAGACATTACATATCGTCAATAGAAATCGTCACTTACTGAATACTATACATCACCATTCACTGACGATTTCAGATCACTGACGAACGCTGACGATATGAAATCTCAGCAGAAATCGTCAGTTAGTGAATTCCCCCCCAGGTCCACTGTTATAAGACTTTAGATAGGACATATCATCTCTCAATTCATACTGTTTGCAGCTAATGAAATTTAACTCCCTTGAAATTCAACATGGTTTTGCCCACTCGTGAGTTAGTCGTGAGAAAGTCAATAGTTCGCAAATTCTGAATCTGGTCCATTGCCTGGAAATTTAACTCATAAGGGCTTTGAGGCAGAAGTGCTAACCCCTTGTTTAACTCTAGTATATGAATTTTTTGAGTATATTTGATCACCTCACCTTACAGGAGTTCTGGGAGGTGACAGCTCCTGTAGATGCTCATCTTTAGTACTTATCTGAGGTATAACCCTCAAATGCTTGTTTGTGTGGTCATGTAAACTGACAGGTAGCAGCATGTCAATCTACTGCACAACAACTGGATAATGCTACCAGTGTCTTCAACACAGTATCCATATGCGTTAATGTGTATTGTCTGTAGTGTAACGGCATTATACATCAGCATATTGTGGGCTAGCAACACAGGGAGGGGTGAATGCTGTCAACACTGAGATGAATGGATCTCTTTTTTTCCTCATTCAGTTTTAAAATATACATTTCCAGTTCACTGCACGCATGTTTTAGAGGTGAGGAATGTAAATGCCATGGATTCTTGTTTGAATTAAGTTTTCCATATATAATCTAATATGCATTGGACTAAAGGACATTGAAATCTCCAACAGGGAATTGAACTGTCTGAAAAGAAGCATAATTCAAAATATATGTTGCCTCAGGCACAATGTTGCTCTTATCTGTTTTGCTTCACTATAGATTGTATGATGTCACTGGGGAGCACAAGTGCTTCCGTCTGAAGTACACCATTGTACTCTAGGCATGTTATTTTGTAAGTGAGTTATAGATATTATAGTTTGGAAAACTGCGCAGGAAAATTGGTATTGCCTTTAATATAATTTCCTTCTACATTTTATATACAAACTTTTTAGATTTCCTGTCTAACTGCAAACTGGATTATATGTACTTTTTTCCCCTATGGATTTAATCTAAAACACTTTTGAGTTCCAGTTACACTCTTACATGATGTTTTTGGAATTTCAGGTTATATACATGTGAATATCGCACCTGCCCATAAAGCATACATACCAACAATGTAAAGTGGACATTACTTTGGCAACTGAGGGGCCATGGTTACAGGTTTGGTTCCCCACATCAAACCTTTTCCTTTTATGACTAGGTTCCCCTCCTCACAGCCTAACCCTAACTTTCTCCTCCTATGATCCATCATCTCCCAGCAGCCCTAATCCTAACCATCCCCTTCTATGCTCCATCCCTTCCCTGCAACCTAATCCTAAGCTTACGCTCCAATGCTCCATCTTCTACCAGCAGATCTATCCTAGCATTCTCCTCCGATAGGTTCCCCACCCCGTAGCCTAACCCTTCTTTTTTAAGCTGTATCCCCTTGTCGTACAGTCTTACCTATAGAGAAACATCTATGGGGGATCTGTCAGGAACAGCCACACACTGATGCCGGGTTCAGGGTGAGTCAGATATTACGGAAGCCTGTTGTATATTTAATAATACATCTACATTCATCAGATTAAGCATGATTTTCACAAGTCGGCAATTATCTGTCAAACTAGTGATTTTAGAAGCGGTTATGGTCATGTACAAGCTTACCATATTACTAGGGCCAGTGACAGGGGGGGACAAGGGGGACAGCTGTGACGGGCCCCAAACTTCAGGGAGCCCTGTTACTAGTTTTATCACTATTGAGGGGGGCCCCAAAAATCTGGGTGTACCGGGGCCACAGGATTTCTGTTGCCGGCCCTGCATATTCCTCAACCTACTTGACATGTACTACTCTGCTTATAACTTTTCACCCACAATTTCTACTACTGGCACTGCTGTGTGACTGGATCACACAGAGCACTTTTATGATACAACATGGCTGGTCCATCCATTGTATAATGATAGCACTTACCCCTTTGTATCAATCCCCTATATCCTATAGAATGTAAGCTTGCGAGCAGGGCCCTCTTCCCCACTCATTCTGTCTGTTACCACCCAGTCATGTCTAATTGATTTTTAAAACTGTAAAGCGCTACGTAATCTGATGGCGCTATATAAAAACCTGTCATAATGTTGCACAAATCTTGAAAAAGTAGTTTAACCTGTAGGTGTGTGCTTTGACAGGCAGATTACAATGATTTATGTGCAAGGACAGTTATGTATTGGCGCATACACACATGTTAAGTCTACCTCTTTGATCCAATGTATGGGTCAACTATAGTATATCCTATCTTTGCATAACGTGCTAGCAGTGTATAGAGAAGGGCAGTTATCGCTGTAAGGCCCCATAACAGTCAGGGGAGCTGATCACTTGCTAATATAAATGTCCTACATTGAATGTAGCATAAGATACTCAAAATACATATGTGTACAGATGCATATTTATGCCATCATTCATCATTAGGAAACTTTTATATTCCATATCATTCTTTTCCTAAACTACAAAAGCACTGCAGTACATAAGAGTTATTGCACACTCCACATGGTGTAATGATCAGTAGACATATTTCACTTATTCTGTAAATGTATATCATGTTGTGCAGTGAATTGTTTTACTTTACTTTTTACTTTGATGTCTACTTCATAGATACTTGTGAAAAGTCTGACAGTTTAATCTCAGGAGGAGATGTAGACAGGAGAATACAAGGCACAGACACAATGTAGAAGTGAAGAGATAACTGGAAGCTGGAGTGTACAGAGTTTACCAATATGGTGCGGTTCATGTGGGAACTGAAATCATTTTGACATATCACTTTATAGATACATGTGAAAGAGAATATTCCTTTTATTTAACTGTAATCTGATGAAGAAAACAAAACAAAGCAACAGCCTTTGAGCTGCCACTGCTTAAAATGTTATCATACAGACGATGAAAGAAGTAGTAGAGTGACTGCTTTCTTGCAAGGTAAGGTTTGAGCAACTCCATCATAATACACTGGTTCTTTGTAGGTAATATGTTTCATGTTAGGTGAGGATGAAGAATTTCCTAAAATTCATAGAAGCCTGTGAGCAAGTGAGTTTAAGTTATAATAGTCACAATTACTGTTTTATATTAATTGGACGTCGGTTGGGTTGCTTGCAATGTATCCCACAAACATTTATTTACAAGAAACATATTATCCAGATGCGCTTGAAAGAATCATTTATTTGAAGATGTATTGGTATGAAGATATAAAGCTAGGCACACACTATAAGATAAATTGTTCCAATTTAAGGATTTTTTCAAGAGTGGGCAAAACCATGTTGAATTGCAGGGGAGGTAAAATGAATGTCAGTGCATGCAGGGAGAATACTTTATTGTTGCATGTTGCACACAGATACTGACCAGCGTTACTGTTACACTGTTATTAGACTTGTGCTGGAAACATCATCTCTCACCTTTGCCCACTCTTGAAAAAATCCTTAAATCGGAACAATTTATCTTACCGTATGTGCCTAGCTCAGTGGTCGAAGTGGAAATTTAGAAGTGGCGGTATGGAAACACAGAATATAATAGTCAATGGAGGTTTGAAATGTTTCCATTACATCAGTGGGAAAAGTGCCGGTATGGCATACCCCCGTATACACCCCCACTTTGAGCCCTGGACTAACTAATATAAAAGTACTACCAGATCTAAATGCGCTGACACATTTTGTACCAGCACTTTTCACTGGTAAATGCCCTAGAGTGTCTCGTTTTTCCAGCCTGCCCCCTCTCCTCTTTACCTCCTGTTCCTCGATAACAACCAGTTAACCAGCTGAATTTAAGATACAGATACTGACCAGTATTACTATTACAATGTTATTAGCCTTGGGCTAGAACACATCATCTCTCACCTCTAATACTGTTTGCAACTAATGAAATTTACCCCCCTGTATCCACATGGTATTTCCCACTTGTAAATTTACACTTGTATGTAGTAGTGTGCTAGACTGGGCCGGTCCTAGGTGAGCAGGGAAGATTTACATTTTACAGTATGGGAAAGGTTTTGGGGGACTCGCAGGGAGAACTGGATCCGGGTCATAAAAGTGAATGATAAATACAATAATAATAATAATTGAATTACACATTTACATTTATTATGGCTACATGGGTATATCTATATACGGTATATAAGGAACATACAATGTAATTATATGTTCCTTTAAAATAATTTTCCTTTCACACTTAGGAGCTGTTGTGATACCCATGTAAATAACAGCTTGGACAAGCATTGCTTTTTCCTACCAGACGGATATTGTCAGTATAGTTGCTATGCAATCTAAACGCTGTTGGATAACTGCTGCCAGACTGGTCACCTCCCAGGGTGCTGGGGGCTCGCTGCACACAGTCTGTGGCTGCCTGTTTGTTTCTAAACACTTGCAGGTCTATACCTCCCTCCTGATTATAGTGTCCATGTCTAGCACATATACCATTTCTTTGGAATCCTGTTTGTGTCTGCTCTTGAGCTCTGTTCCATGTTCCATGTCCTGTGTTTTAGTGCCTGTATCTCTCTCCCATTTCTCTCACACAACTGTTCCTGTAGCTTTTTCCATGTAATGTCTGTAGATTGGTACTTGTTGTTGCTGCCTCTAATTCATGCGTACCAGCATCTATCTGGTATATGTTTGACAGCTGTCCTGGTATCAGCAGGGTTGCCTAATTTTGCAAATGAATACAGTATCATGGAGTATCATTGTCATAGCACCATCAAGATGCTGCACCAAAGACTGTTAATGTAAGATCAAATGACACCCTTATCTTTATGGAAATAGTGCATAATTTCTAAATTCTTTTATGATAGGCAATGACTTTTGGAGCTGAATCAACATCAGGGTGATTTCAGGGAATCAGGGAGTCTTCAGGGAATTATCCTGATATTCAGGAAGAGTTGGCAACTATGGGTATCAGGTTGGGAAATAGTACTTTATCCTCAGTATCTGTGTTCTGTGACGCAGGGCCAGATTAACAATGGGGCGGATGGGACTATAGCCCCAGGCCTCCATCTGAAAAAAGGCCCACTCTTACAGCCAATCTTCAGGCCTCCCATTGAAATGCATGAGGATGAATGTGAGATATGCACTATCCTACACATGTGCTACACATTAGGGGGGAAATTCACTAACTGACGATTTCCAGAAATCGTCAATGGCTGACGATTTTGCTGACGAATTCCACAAATGTGTATTCACTAAGTGCCGAATGTGTTTTTTTTCGTCATTTTGTTTGACGCTTACAATTCGTCAATGGGATATCGCGGTGATGATTTTTGCAATACAATGGATACAAAAATGGAATTCACTAACTGACGAATATTCTCCCACACATCGTCATGACGATTTGTAAAAATCGTCAAAAGGCCAATCGTCAGCAGAGAGTGGAGANTTCCATAGGAGNACTATATAANGGCACTCATACAGCACTGAAAGCTTGTTTGCCCATTCATAAAAATGGAAGCTGCAACAGTCACTAATACATATACCACTCTCAATTGCAACCACAAACCACTCTCCCGACCTCACCAAGTTCAAAACACCTCTGAGGGAATTGCCCAGCCACAATTTTATAAAGTGATTGACACATAAATATTATGTGCCATAAATTGCAGTTCATTAACAATAATTACCAGTAACCAGACTTCTAATTGGGCATGGTGATTTCATTATGTGAATTCGACATGACGATTTTACTTAAAATTGTCAGTGTATACGTCAGTTTAGTGCAATATCGCCTGCCGAATACCCGTTTTTTCGTCAATGGATATCGTCAGCATTCGTCAGACATTACATATCGTCAATACACTTACTGAATACTATACATCACCAGTCATTGACGATTTCAGATCACTGACGAACGCCGACGATATGAAATCTCAGCAAAAATCGTCAGTTAGTGAATTCCCCCCTAAGTGTGATAAAGGGGGGTACAGTTTGATAAAGTATATTGAATGAATGGGCCCACATATAAATTACCACCTCACACAACACTGGTCATACCCACTGCAATGGGCCATCGAAAATTTTCAGCCCCAGGTCCATGTGGTCTTTAATCCGGCCCTGCTGTGACGTAGGGTACACTGTGATATGTACTTGGTGTTGAATTGTCCTGCTTTCACCTCTGTGATTATATCCCACATTCAGGTGAGCTGACATAATGCAGCATGAATATATCGCCTCCTCTTCCATCAGATCTCCATCCCATATATTACTTATTCTTGATTTTATTATTGATGTTATTAAACAAGTTAAATGAAAATTAAACAAAGTTTAATACCTTCATAATTATGCCCCATATGCTAGTGAAATAAAAAAAAAATCTCCCCTTTTTGTTCCCATTATACCAACACCACATTTCTGGATAACACAGAACATATCTGGTTATGTTCTAATTGACACACTGCCATGAATAAACTGTGTATTTCAAGCAATTTCCCAGGTTGCCTAAGATCCCACATTCAAATCCTGAGTCTCTTTACCCAGCATTTAAACACCAGGCTACCTAGGTCTGTTCCAGGTCTTTCAGGTGAATAGAATTTCTTTGGACTCGTCACGAACCATATACACCAGCCCTTTCCTACTAAAGAAATGGAAAATGGCAATAAGGTTTACGATATAAAATGGGGTGGAATCTGGTAAATACTTGTTCTAGCATCTATTATACTAATGCGTTTAGAAACTACTAATCAAGGAAAATCGTGATAAAACATGTGTCAGAGCCATACTTTGATTTGAAGGCTAAAGAACAGAATGTTCAGATGCTTTATTCTGCTTTACAGTAACTTGTGGGGTTTTTTTTCCTACTGCTGAGAAATCTGTGCAAGACAACATTTGCTACAACCAGAGTTTAAAGCATAACAATACTACAATTATACATCAAGATTAAAAAAAATTGATTAACTGTCACTTGAGAGGGGATTAGCATGTGAAAATTTCATAGCTTTCTTTGCACAGTGTTAACTAAAGGGATTCTGGATTCATTTAACAGCTATCCTTGTTCTTTCAACGATGAGCAACACTGTCAGAGAATCTTAATTACACTTTAAGTGGGATGCAAATGAGTTGTGACACTACATCATTTCACATGAAAGGTTCATTACTTACATTACCTCGCACAATGATGTTTCTAGCATACTAGTTATAGACTGTGGACACAGTTAACCCCTGTAGTGCTGGCATACTGTACCATGACATGAAAAAAATGGAATGCTTCACTCAACATGAATGTTATGGTGAATCGACTGCATAACAAGTCATAAGCAGATGAAATGTCATGCCATTTTTTTTAAGATACGTTTTTTGATTAATGCTGTTATTTCAAATTAATGAGTGAAGAGTTTTAAAATAGAATCCACCACATGTCACTGAATAGAGACCTGGGCATATGTACAGGAGTTGGCATTGGAGACATCCACAATTTTCCACAGACATCACAAAAAAGCTTTTTTCACCTTTTTTTGTAGCTTTTCCGCAATTGTGGTTTATGAGTTCCAATCATGTCATCTAAACATTAAACATATCTTTGCTCCTCCTCTGTGGGGTTTGGGAGTACCTGGATTTTGGAGTACTGTGGTTATTTTCTATAGTTTCAGAGCATCACTTGGTTAGTTTAAAAGCAACATATTTTTGTAAAAGCACTAACAACCCTATATCAAACGTTATCCTCGTAAATAGACACTACTTAATAGATGTTCTTTTTTTGTTTCATGTCCTTGGTTCAATAAATCAATTTGCTCTGTCCTTTGCTCACTTCATGGACCAATGCTACAGTTGTGTCCTACTCTGTCCTCCTGCTCCCTCAAAGTGTCCTGCTCTGCCCTCCTGCTCCCTCAAAGTGTCCTGCTCTGTCCTCCTGCTCCCTTAAAGTGTTCTGCTCTGTCTTCCTGCTCCTTCAAAGTGCCCTGCTCTGTCCTCCTGCTCCTTCAAAGTGCCCTGCTCTGTCCTCCTGCTCCCTCAAAGTGTCCTGCTCTGTTCTCCTGCTCCCTCAGAGTGTTCTGCTCTGTCATCCTGCTCCCTCAAAGTGTTCTGCTCTGTCTTCCTGCTCCCTCAAAGTGTTCTGCTCTGTCCTCCTGCTCCCTCAAAGTGTTCTGCTCTGTCTTCCTGCTCCCGCAAACTGCCCAGCTCTGTCCTCCTGCTCCCTCAAAGTGTTCTGCTCTGTCCTCCTGCTCCCTCAGAGTGTCCTGCTCTGTCTTCCTGTTTCTCTAAAGTGTCCAGCTCTGTCCTCCTGTTCCTCCAAAGTGCCCTGCTCTGTGCTCCCACTACTCCAAAGTGCCCTGCTCTGTCCTACAGCTCCTCCAGAGTGTCCTGCTCTGTCCTTCCGCTCCTCCAAAGTGTCCTGCTCTGTCCTCCTGCTCTGTCCTGTTCCTCCAAAGTGTCCTGCTCTGTTCTCCTGCTCTTCTAAAGTGTCCTCCTCCGTCCTCCAGCTAATCCAAAGTGTCCTTCTCTGTCCCACAGCTAATCCAAATTGTTCTGCTCTGTCCTCCCGCTAATCCGAAGTGTCCTGCTCTGTCCTCTATTGATCTTGCTGTCTACTGTATAACAGTGGCACCTGTAGGACATTTGGTGCCAACTGTAGTGTTGATCTTTAACATATCATTTTACAAATACTTTACTACCTTTATTTATGATAGCCTAGTATGCAGAGAAGTCATGATTAAATTGCAATTCAGTTTCCTTTTATATTACATAGTATGGACCAGATCTAAACTAATGTATGAAACACCAGTTTATACTTAAACACCAGTTTACACTCCTAAGACTCATACGAGTTAGGGGAGGGAGAGTTGACACACTTTCCACACAGCTCTGGCTCCAGTCCTATGTTCTCTGTCACACACATACCATTCTGATAGAGGTATGTTTCACTAAGCTTGGTTCTAATTATTAATAGAAGATATTATAATACACCAGGGTGTGAACAGATATTATAATATTATCAATGTGGTGTGTTTGACCCTGCAGTTATCTAAGGTCAGTATATAAGCAATTATGGAAAAGATATGGTGAAATAAAAGGTAAATGTATTTTCCTATTGAAATTTGTAAGCTTTGGGAATCTATCATATTGTGAAAATGTATCAACAAGCAGATGCCCTTTTAATTGGTAATTAAGAATGCAGATCGCTGTTGTTTGTTCTAATTGGAGCTATTTATTTTAATTAAGGTGATGAACAGTTATGGTAAAAGTGAATGTCCAGTGCTTAATACATATATACTATAATGTCATACAACAAGTGAGCTATCCTCAGATGCAAAGATTTTCAGCAATTCTATTGTACCACATTGCTTATTAGGGAATGACAAAGTAGTCAATGCTAGATATATTTTCACTGCTGAGGTCAGAGGTAAGTTATGCAATGCTGGATGCCAGTGCTTGGAAATCTGGATGGGGACAGATTATATCACTTTGTCCTCCTTGTCCCCTCTGCTCAATATAGCGCATACCCAGAAGTTAGTTGCAATTCACATTGAGACTAATATATGTTTATCTCTATATAATTTTTATTTCTATGATTCTATTTACATCTATACACACCGTATATACTCGAGTATAAGCCGACCCGAATATAAGCCGAGGTGCCTAATACGACCTGGGATAATGTGATACCCTAGACATGCACCTATAGAGGTCTCATATAAAGAAACTATACTTAAAACTTTACTTAAAGAAAAGTAATTATATGCTTTAGTAATACTGAATTAATACTCTGTAATTGGGTACTGTGGTTTAATAGCGGTATAATATTGTACCAAGGGTGGGGGTATGCTGGTTATATATGCTCTGGTTCTGGGTGGTGAGCTGTATCAGTAGTGGAGTTAGCGTTTTGCTAGGTGTTTTGGCCCCGCCGGCTTGCTGTAGCCAGTTGGAGTGACAGTTGGCAATTGGTGGCAGGACTAGAGGAGGCAGGATCACATACCCTGAATTATAAGGAGGGATCTATGTTACCTGGATTTTGGGAGCATAAAACCACATTATTTGGATTATAAAGTGGCTTTGGTGCTGGGTAGAGCGCAAACAGTTTGTGCTGGGCTATTTTACAGAAAATTGACTGACAGGCCTTCACTCCGATACATTGTAGGAGGGTAACTATGTACATACAAATGTTACAAATTAAATGAGGAAAGTACCTAATATTGTGAAATAGTAATTATTTGGGCATTACTGTCTGCCACAAAAAGTCACATTGAACTGATACTCACATTCTGCACTTACCTGCTTGCTATTGAACTTCTAATTACTTGCTTATTATTGAATCGTTACTTACCTACAGTGCCTATCTGCTTGCTATTGAGCTCATATGTACCTGCCGCATTTACCTGCTTTATTGCTGAACTTATACCGGCTACACTTTACTTTTAAACTGCTGTTGTATACAAAAGTCCTAAGGAGAATTACCCTCATCTGCTGTACTCGCGTATATACAGTATATATATATATATATATATATATATATATATATATATAAATACCGTTAGATCAACTATAGGGGAATGTGGGGAGCCCAAGAAATCAGAAATCCTATTGGCAGCCCTTTTTTTTAGTATACATTACATCAGTGGTCGAGGTGGAAGTTTGGAAGTGGGGGTATGGACATTCAGAAGTGGCGGTCTGTAAACATAGAAAATAATGGAAGTCAATGGAGATTTTAAATTTTTCCATTACAACAGTGGGAGAAGTGCCAGTATGTAATACCCCCATATACCCCCCCACTTTGAGCCCTGCATTACATTACAAGTATACTACCATGCACTCACACAGCATATATGGTCACAAAGATGGTTGGCTGCATTGTTTCCCTATGTTACATGCTATACTTGCATAGTCATTCAGAGGTACCAAATACATCCAACATTTAGGGGCACAAAAGTCCCACCGCCGGCTCCGCCCAAGCCCCACCCAGACTCCATCCAAGCTCACCCATTTTGCCTGGTTAATTGGGCCAAATTTGTACTTTTAATTAATAAATAATAATAAAAGAACCCTCAAAACAGGACTGTCCCGCTGAAATTGGAATACTTGGGAGGTACATGACTACATTTTATGTGCTTCAATGCTGTTTTTTAGACCCACTACCCCAATATTGATTTTCTTTTAAACCATCCCCTGTTATTTAAATGACTATAAAACTGCCTTTAAAAGCTGCCTTTTGTCAGTTTGTGACTTATTCTGAAGTAATTATTGTATGTAAAATTTACATTAAAAAGCACTTATTCGCATGTTCTAATGATTCTCATAATGTTAAATGTGTTAGTTAATAACACATTTAAGCTTAGTAACATATTGATTCATAAACACTCTAAACATAAAAGTTAAAATAAAAAATTGCAGACTCAGTGGGCCTAATGTCTCTTTTTAGCTGTCGTATTATATGTTTCTATGTAAATACATAAATAGAGTTGTCTACAAGATTACTATTAAGCTTAAAAATAGATACTAGATAGATCTAGTAAAGTATATTATTGTATTTAAATTAAAAACTTTGATACAATGGACACTCTATATGCACAGACATGGAAATGAACTCCCCTGTCACTTCCCTCTCTTGTGCAGAGTTCTTACATGTCCACAAACTTACTTCGTCTTCTTTGAGCGCAACTGCATCCGTCCGAATGTAGGTCTACACAGAACTGCCTATGGCTGCCCCTTACCTTAATCTACATGGCTATCTATGTTCCTCTTGTAGCATTCAATCAAGCAAATTAGGTCTAACGTCCCACGTACAGATGGACTTCCGTATGCTAGGAGATACATCTCACAACATATGGTGTGTAACTATGCAGATGTTACAGTAAAGCTAAATTACGCAAATAACCTAACCTACAGAACTCTGAATCTAGTTCAATATGTTTATCAATGCTATTATGTTTATTATTAACTTTATATACTAAGCTATTTGCACTTTTATACATGTTTTAATACATGATTTATTCAATGTTAGTAGATTGTAGTAGATCTTCTGGAAAATAAACTGCTGATTTATTAGCCTTTTCATTTATGCTCTGAACCTTTAGTCTTTGAAGAAGCTTTTTCACAGCTTGGGCTACTGTAACTATAATACTTGTTGGAATATTTCACAGGGTGATCATTTATAATAGCAGTGTTTATTAATCCAGGGAGATTACGGTAATAAGGTCACGTACAATATTATGTAATTGTGCATAGGCAGACATTGGCTGGTATACAGCGTGTGGTGGTAGATTATATTATGTTGGTAAATCCAAAGGTTTTAACATAATAGAGTTGGGGGTGGTTAAGGTGGATTCATTTCTAGACCCCCATTTGAAATACACGATATTTTGACATAGGGCAGGGTTGTGATAAATATTGTTCCATGTATATTTTGTATTGTTACAGATTCTGACAAAGCAGGTCAGGGTCTTTACAATATTTGTGGTAAGCATGTGGTAGCAATATATTTTAGTATAGTGTCTGGGAATCTATGACTGGTGGTGAAGTTCTGGGATTTGTAGTGCCCTGGGGTTTCCTGACAAGTGCTTATATACAATCTAAGCTGCTTTATTATGATCTGGTTTGTTGCTTTTACATAGTAACATAGTAGTTGAGGTTGAAAAAAGACGTCAGTCCATCAAGTTCAACCTATGGGATCTCCTGCGATCCTAAATTTTATAATTGAAATTAATCCA
>JABWIB010000397.1:52109-62270 GCA_016617825.1 Platyplectrum ornatum
AGTCATTGACGATTTCAGATCACTGACGAACACTGACGATATGAAATCTCTGCAGAATTCGTCAGTTAGTGAATTCCCCCCCATGGTGTAAGTTTTGGCCTAATTAAGATAGCTAATCCCCTTGAAAACCATATATTGGAAAGTCTATATTTTAGTGTCGTTTCATTGATGTCTTCTTCTGAAATAATGGTGACATTTTATGGACCAATCTATCCAGTTGTTGAGGAATAACTTCATATTATGAAGAGGTTTGTCTCAATGCATGGAGATTTCTCCATGCGTCACGCACAATGGCAAGGTTTTTTCATCTCCACATGGCGACGCATATAAGCACAGGAGAAACTTTTGATGCAGATGCCTCCCTTTCTTGTACTCTTCTCTTTGTATAGTCTCAATGTGCTGTCCAATTTTTACCCTGCTGATCGCCTGTTCTAATACACATTCATATATGCTGATTACATACACTAGGAAACATATATATGTCAGTTCAACTGATGTAACAGACAACTGACATAAGGCGGAATGATAAAGGGATTCTATATGAATATATAGATTAAACAAATATATAGTTATAGTTTATAGTACATATTATGATACAAGCCGCATGGTGGAATTGGCTATTTTGTGGGAGGTCTTTGTTTCAAGTAACACAGAACAGTAGATCACATATCATAGGCAAATACCCATTGCCCACGAGTATCTTTTTACAAAGAGATATGAGGCTCCACAGGGATTAAAGACACTTAAGTTATATAGTAAGTCAATAAATTACAATATAGAATACACTGATAACATCACATATTGCATAACAATAGTCACAGTTTTACCTTAATGTATTTCGTATTACATTTGTTTAATGAAAGTTTTGTTAGTAAATTTGATGGTAAATCTTTTTCAACACTTATTAATCCAAAACATTTTGACTATTAAATATTGCTGTGCTTTGCATATAAAGTATAACTTTGATTAAAAAGGCATATTTGTTTGAACTTCTCTGTATTTTGCAAGCTGCATTGTCCCCGCTGTACCTCTCAAACCTCCCATGGTTCTTTCACCCCCTCACCCAACACGCCCCCCAGACCTGAATTTCACCAGAATGTCTCCTTTTCTCAAGTTTCTTTGCCTTGAAATTGCTTTCAGCTATTACTGATTTATTGCATTTTCATTTCCATGTGCATTGTAAATGTTTAAAAATAATGTAACTATTTTACAAAAGACGTATTTATTTTTTAGAAGCTATTTTGATTGCATTATTACGTGAAATAATGAATAAATGTGTTTCCCTTCAGGTTTACAGTACATTAGAAAAAAAAAAATTAAAGGGTTAATATGAGGTCAATGATCAAAACCAGCTGGTGCTGGTAATTAAGCCTATTTGTATATTTATGTTATATATCTACTGATCGGTATGTGCGGCGTTAATAAACTTACTTGCCCACCCAGTTCATTGGTGGTTCAGGGCTGCATCGGCTGCATCAGCTGGAAGTGTCGCGTGTGCCTGTGACGTCACTGCCGGCTGCCTTGACGCATGAGACATGAGACATGAGACCCAGGCAGCCGATGCAGCCCTGAACCACCAATGATCTGGGCCGTCTATATATGTATATATATGTATATATGTATATATATATACATATATTTAAGTCCTTCCGTATATATGTGTGTGTGTGTGTATATATATAAATAAAGAGGACCCTAGGAGGGGTATTTTTCTATATTGCTACAAAGTCTATGGAGTGCTGTTCCTAACAATGAGATATATATATATATATATATATATATATGGACGAGTTGCTACATACTTGCCCCTCGGGCCAAAATTTGCTAGCCAGACCCTGCTCCCTGCATGCAAACACTAACATTCATATTTTACCTCCCCTGCAATTCATCATGGTTTTGCCCATGAGAGTGTAAGTCATGAGTGCTTACAGATCTGAATCCATAGTGATTGTTTAGTGTGAAGCAAATGGCTCACTGTATTGTTCTGCATACAACTTCATGTATTTCTCCTAACTTAACCTTAGAATCCCCAGATGTCCTGTCATTTTACTGAGCACTAAACCCACAACAGCATAGGCTGATCCCACAGTATCATCAATACTCTGTTCACACAGCACCTAAATCATGGATTATTCCTGGGTCATGTTTGGACGACCCAGGTTAAGGTCACTGAAATGTCCCGGGTCTGTTGACCGAAAAGCCTAGTTTTCTGAGGTTCAGTTTTGATTCTGTTGTGTGGTCCATATTACTTGGTAAACAGTAGGAAACTCAGCTATAAAGATGCAACCAAATGTATCCAAGCAATCAATAATCCTTCAAAGTCACTGATATCTCCTCTTGTAACCATGATAAATGAGCCCCACTTGTCTCGAAGCCTTTTATTTCAGTATGTTTGGCGACCGCCATTTACCCTTCCGTTCACTTTTTTTTTAATACGTAGCTGATTAAACCTTATCTTATTAAAACAATCAATTAAAGCATGTTGCATTATTGTAGTCGAATATATCCATTTCTACATCATAGTTTTTAAAATAGAACATTGCAAGCTATCATTGATTTATAGAGTGCTGGGGCTGTTCTCAGTGACAATTTTCGAATACATTACATTATGTTAATTGTAAAGCGGTCATTTACTTATAGTAGATCTTAAAAGGGCTTTCACAGAAGTTAATTCTAAGACTTAGGCTTATCGCTTCTGTCAAAGCTTTTAAATAAAATATACAGTTCAGCTAGTAAACAGATGGACCAGGATGACTTAGAATGAGCATATCTCATACATTAGCATAATTCTTCCAGCTTTTTATTTGCAAAGGACACAGCAGAGGTCATCGCGTGTCAGATATACAGGCCTGCGAGGGGACAAAAAAAATGTCTGGCTTCAAGATGGATGCTGAAGCCTTGTATTCCAAATGTGTGAGGCTCAATATCATATTTACATTTCTCAGTGTATGAATTTTGTAGGGCGAGATTTGTTACACCGTGTATGGAAATCTTATGCTTCTGTAGTGGAATCACCATGTAACCTTTCACAAGACAGCACATGAACAGATGATTCTTTCTCCTTTTTTCCAGCTTCAGCATGCCCGTTCTTGGATTGAGCTATGTAAAGAATGTTCAGGCAGTGCCTGATGGCTCATAATACAAGGCATTTTAGAAAGTTTTCTATCTGGTTGTACAGCGGAAAGGTCTGTTCTTTATAATCTTTGCCATCTGCTTCCCAAACTTTCTTGGGACTAATTGTAACCCTGGCAGGCCCTGCATGCTGACCTTGCATAGTCTATTCATGTTATGAAATGCAGCCAGAATAAGGATTTTGTTTTATACTCCAGCCTTGCTGCACTGTGAAAGGACATTGCCATCTCCTTATAAACAAACCAGAGCTGAACAGGTGCAGATTTGCTTTTACATCTTCCAATATCCTAATCCCTTGTGGTTCATGGTAATATAAAGGTTTCATTTCAGTTTAAGGAAAATAGACAAAAAATAAAATCCCTCGGGCATTATGTTCTATTACTGCACTTAAAGTTTCGAAGTTTCTTTATTCCTATATAACAAAGAAATGTAAATGGCAGGCTGGAACTAGCATATGTACAGACATAGAAGCTAAAGATCACTACAGAGATTCCTCTTAATATGAAAAGTCAATTAAGCAGAAGTCTGGCAATGCATCATTATGCTACATAGTCTATAGGGAGCTTTCTCAGAGCATAGCTATGGCATTGGTTCCCTTCAAAACCCACCCTTGTTGGTACTCTGTCTGTTTTATGGTTTTCTATGGGAAGGAAAAAAGGTTACGGGTACTGGGGTATACAATGTTCCCAGACTCATACTCATACTCAGGCCTTTGGCTAGGAGGACGTGCCTAAGGGTGCACCAAAAGGACCAGAGACAACTGGGCAATATATACAATATTGCTACTGTGGTATGTACATTTCTGCTAGCATGGTATTGATTATAGACCTAGAGAGATGGGGTGGCAGCAAGGAGGACATGATACCCCTGAAAGACCTAACATAAATTATTGTATGTATTATTCTCAGACTCCATCTATACATACCCCATCTATAAATTATATAGTGTACATTCCCGACCCTCTAATATATCAATGGCAAATGCTAGGTTTTTTAAAGAGGTGAGGGGGGAAACCAAATCTTTTAATGCATGTACGGTATACAAGAGCTGTGGAAATGGTGCACTAAATAAAGTACATATTGGGTATATTAGGTATTAAATATGGGTTATATTTGGGTATATAGTACATAGTGTACCATCTCCAGACCACTAACATACACCACGTATACTTAATATGTACTTTATATAGTGTACCATAGTGAAATTTCAGACCATTTAATACTAATAGTATTAAGTACTTAGTTGGTATATTAGGATTCTATGAAGCAATATACTATAATATATGGGATATATTTGGGTGACACAATCTCAGACCACCAAATTTACTTTTACAGTTTACCATCTCAAGAACACACGAGGGAAATTTCTGGGTTACTGGAAACCCCCCTGCGTATGCCACTGTATATCTCACATGTTATAAAGTACATGTGGTGTATATTAGAGGTCTGAAGGTGGCTCACTATAAAAAGTACATTCAGACTATTTTTGGATGCCAGAAGAAGAACGCTGTAATGACAGACTATCAGGGGCAGAACTAATGGCAATGCGGCCAGTATGAGGGCTCATTCCAACCCAGGAGCCCACTGCTGCACCGCCGTTCATGCTAACTAACATTACATAAGAGCCCCAGGGAACTTCTGTCGCAATTCATAAATGATCACTCTGCAGCCAGTGTATGTGACGTCACACAAAGGGTTGTGGGCTGACGCTACACTACTAGACTAGAGCACCAAGTCCATGTAATTGGACCTCTAGGGCAACCCTAGAGCTTCAAATGCATGAACTTGGTGCTCCAGAGTTGACAGGTTAGCAGCACTGCAGCAGCCTACCGCACCTGGGGGGGAATTCACAAACTGACGATTTTTCCTGAGATTTCATATCGTCAGCGTTCCTCAGTGATCTGAAATCGTCAGTGACTGGTGATGTATAGTATTCAGTAAGTGACGATTTCTATTGACGATATGTAATGTCTGGCGAATGCTGACGATATCCATTGACGAAAAAACTGGTATTCGGCAGGCGATATTGCACTAAACTGACGTATACACTGACGATTTTCATTAAAATCGTCATGTCGAATTCACATAATGAAATCACCATGCCCAATTAGAAGTCTGGTTACTGGTAATTATTGTTAATCAAGTGCAATTTATGGCACATAATATTTATGTGTCAATGACTATATAAACTTGTGCCTGGGCGATTTCCTCAGAGGTGTTTGGAGCTTGGTGAGGTCGGGGGGTGGTTTGTGGTTGGAAATGAGAGTGGTATATTTATTAGTGACTGTTGCAGCTTCCATTTTAATCAATGGTCAAACAAGCTTTCAGTGCTGTATGAGTGTCTTTATATAGTGCTCCTATGGAAATCTCCACTCTGCTGACGATTGGCCTTTTGACGATTTTTACAAATTTTTATTTTACAAATTTTTACAAATCGTCATGACGATGTGTGGGTGATTACAATATTCGTCAGTTAGTGAATTCCATTTTTGTATCCATTGCATTGCAAATATCGTTACAACGATATCCCATTGACGAACTGTAAAGTCAAACAAAATGACGAAAAAAAACACATTCGTCACTTAGTGAATTCACATTTGTGGAAATCGTCAGCCACTGGCGATTTCTGTAAATCATCAGTTAGTGAATTCCCCCCTCATCCATTCAGTAACACACAGCCTGCAAAATAAAGGTTAAGGTTAAATTAAAGTATATTAATTTGGTTTGGTATGTAAATTACACACCAATTATGTCATTCTAAAATAAAGACATACAGTGCAACACAATACACAAATACAGAAATGTAAAAAAAAAGTCCTAACCCCCTCCCCCCAATAAAAATTACACTTTCTCCTGCCCTGCCTTTCTCCTGTATACCTATGATCTTTCTTCTTTCCCCTCTATATTGCTGTTCTTCTGTCCACAATGTTTTATCATCTCCCTATATTTCCCTCCCTATATGTCTGCGGTACTTCTTCCCCCCTCTGTATACACTTGATCATGTCCTTTCCCTGTATTCCTCTGACCCTCTTTCTGCCCCCTATATGGCAATGTTCCTTATTCCTCTACCTGTATGCCCCCAGTCATGGCCGCTGCTAAGTCTCAGGGCACCCTAGGTGAGACCTACACAGGAAATATTGCCGACTGTCCTCTCATTGTTTAATTATTATTATTTTTTATAGTTTATTTTTTTTACTGGCTCCAAAACTCTCTGAATGGGTGCACTGCTCCTGCCCCCAGTCCTCCTCTTTCCACCCTATTGATATTCAGTCTTTTTCTTACTGTATCCATCAGTTCTCTTTACTCCACCATGTATATATACTGTATATCCACCATTTCGAGGCAAGTCATCAGTAATCTGCAGTTCAGAAATAGTATCGCTATAGAATGTATGACAGGTGGCAGCCCTGCAGTGCATCCTGTTCTCCTGCTGTGCCGTCCTCTTCTGACCACTTTGGCATCCAGTGTTGCCTTCTTCCTTACTTCCTGACTTTCTGAGCTTCACCGCTGACTGAGCTCCACATTCTCTGCAGCTGATTTTAATGCACCAGGTGGGCACGCAGCCAATGATGCAGTTAATATTGATTGGCTTGACCCCGTAACTTTTGATTGGTCCATTACTCCCAGCCAAGAAAGGCCTGTCCTAACCAACAGTGACATTACATGCCAATGTATCGCTCTCCCATTGGTCCCTAGTAGAACCTTCCAGACCTGTTGGGATGCCATGGAGAAGTATCCCGAACCTCCATACGGGACTCCAGAGACGAGCCTCCAGGCTCCAATGAGGGGAGTAGGTCCTCACCCTACTCTATAACCTTCTTACTTGTTCTGATGAGATATGTTGTAGATTGTGGCAATGGACCAAGTGGAAATTTAGAAGTGGCGGAATGTAAACACTGAATATAATAGAATGGAGATTTATAGTTTTTCAATGACATCAATGGGAGAAGTGCCGGTATGTCATACCCTCATATACACCTCCACTCCCTGGATTGACTAAAATGAGTAGGTGCATTATGTTATAATGTGTTGTTCAGTTTCAGGAGATTTCTGTTTATTTGCTCTCCAGCATAGTACTATACCATATATATTGTATTTTAATAGTCTTTCTCTGGTTCACAAAAAAATTTGACTTTTTTGTTCTGACAGATTTGCATAGAATGCTGTAATTGTGATCATCGTGCTTTCTCTTTTACACTACATTACACAATGTATTTGAGAGTAGTTGATGCTGAAAAGACACAAAACTGCAACTGCTAATCAGGCTTTCATTTCTGTCAGTGTTATAGCAATGCAAGTAAACAATAATAAGATATTATTAAGAGAGGCATATAGTATGTAATTATATTGTTCCTCGCATAGTACAATGCATTAGTAAAGGTTGAAACCCTCAGATCAAAGGAAAAGGTGAATTCTGCAGTTGAGGTAAGGTCAAACTGAAATACACTCATTATTATTGTTTATGCCTTACAATGTTTCCTTGGAGTTTACTTTCCGTATACTGCTGACAGCTGTCTTCCTTAGCATGCCACCTCCACAGCTCCAATGTGAGATGATATCATGACATTTGTTCTTTCCAGTGATTTCATACAAGCATTGGGGCTAATACAATACTATGGCACAATGAACAGATAAGCACATTTTTACATCTGTCCATTCAGACTATAGTAGTGGATGTGTGGATGTTAGAGAATAATGAGCAATTTAGCTCAGCGGAGGGGTGCAGTATTCCACACTGCAACTGCTTTTAAAAAATGTTGTTAAACCTTATTTATGCTCAGCTCATATCATGTATATAGCACGTCATTCACTCGCTTGCTGGTATAATGAGTGGTGGCATTCATATAAATTAACTACAGTTTCTATGTTCCACATCTGCCCTGATCCCACTCAAGCCCGCTTTCCACTCCCATCAAGATCCAATGACGCGATAATTACATCATGATCATCTGACGGAGAGTGATCAAAGCGAGCTGCATCGGCTCAGTACTCGGATCACCTAATTTTCGTGTGGGCTCGATTTTCATTAAACTGAGCCCACACGGCTCTATCCATTAACAATAGATTTACAGAACCGATACTTATACTACAGAACCGGGGAGAACAGGCCTCTAATTGATTCTTCTATGCAGTGTTATAGCAGCTAGATCCATTAGGGGCTGACTCGGGACGTCCCAACCACACTAATCTTGGACAGCATGGGTCACACACAGGATCCAGGAGTAGTAAAATACAAGATATTTATTGTCAGGGCAACTTTAAACACGTGTTCAATGATTATGCTGCTGAAATGGCAGAGAAAGGAAGCAGATATTGTATTGACATGTGAAATAAGGCTTTCCGCCCTGTTTGTGCACTCCACTGATGTACAAAGTAAAATTCTATATACTGACATTAGTTGCTCTTATTTGAAAGTAATTCGAGTAATTGGCAGACTGCAGCTATTAGTGGTCTAAACAATTACAATGTAGAGTTATATTGTCCCAGACTGATGTGTGATTTATGCGGCTTTTAATCCAATGATTATGCTAATAAAAAGAGTAAGGAAAAAGATAATGTATGTTCCTAAATTATAATCAGTCCTCTCTATAGTGGAGTTTCTCATCTAGTATTAAAAGTTTTAACACAATATTATTATAGACAAACAAAACTTATTCTCCAAATGCCACTATCCGTGACATAGACACGTTTAATCATAATCAGTTGGTGCAAAGGATGGTGCTTGGTGCTTAGAAAATTAGGTGTGATGATAAGGATGCCATGATGGGAGAGGCGTTATGGCCTTCAGGTGATGGATATGGGATTGGTGGCAATGAAGAGATTTGTATTATCAATGAGTTTTAAGTTGTTTGACTTAATGAGTTTTCTCCAATACCTTGTATTAATGATTCAGGGATATGGTTAGGGACAGGAAGAAAGGGCATAGTGGTGTATGCTCCGTCACCCCGCAGACACTTTACTCCGCAAAGGCAACGAGAAGACAAATAATGGCAGCAGGGGGACAGAACATATTAGTTTCTACCACACTTCCCATTACCTGTACCATGTGTACCACTGCAGAACCTTCACTCCTCTTAATCTACATCTTATTTTTAAGTAGGCAATTTGAATGGCCTTTTTACTAGTAATTTCTATTAAGAGACAATATAGGGCTCCCCATACTCTGCGGATGAGTTGAGTGGAAAATATCATTTGAACAATTTTTTTAAATCGAATTTGTGTTGTGTTTTCTCTTTTTTCATGACACACATTATAGGTAAGTTCATAAGGATAGCTCTACAAGAACCAGACACAGTTTAAAAAAGGGTTGGGATGTGGGCAGAGCTAAGGTGGGTTGTGGGGGGTGCTGTGGGAATGTTACTATGTATGCAAACCTGTCAGATGGAAGAACACCCAACAGTTTCTACTAAAGGTAATTTATACCATGTTCACCATGAGTATATGAAGCTTTTTGATTCACCTGATCTAATACCCGCTTTCTTTGAGTCCTATGTTGAAAAACCTGGGTCACACCATTCACATTAGAGGTTCTGCATGTCAGACCTAGGAATAACCCTGAAAAAGTCCCAAGTCAATAGACCTGGATATTTACAGAGAGCTTGTTCACACTGAGCCATGACCAGAGTCATCAGAGCATGCTCCTGCAATATCCCATGTTTTTGGGGCAGTGTAAATGGGGTGATCACTGGAAACCACTCCCTCAGAAACCCTCAGAAACAGTCTCTCTCTGAGACTTGAGATAAGGCACATAAAACCTGAGCAAAACATGAATATCTGGTGGTCCACAATGTATGACCAGGTGGGGAATTCACTAACTGACGATTTCCAGAAATTGTCAATGGCTGACGATTTTGCTGACGAATTCCCCAAATGTGTATTCACTAATTTTGATTGACGTTTCCACATCGTCAATGGGATATCGCGGTGACGATCTTTGCAATACAATGGATACAAAAATGGAATTCACTAAATGACGAATATTGTATTCTCCCACACATCGTCATGGGGATTTTTGAAATTCGTCAAAAGG
>JABWIB010000397.1:95199-124241 GCA_016617825.1 Platyplectrum ornatum
AAAGAAAGACTAGAGCAACTAAATATGTACAGCTTGGAGCAGAGAAGAGAGAGGGGTGATATGATAGCAGCTTTCAAATATATCAAGGGACGTCACCAGGTGCAGGAGGGTGGCATTTTTCAAAGAAAGAGATGTAGTAGAACGCGAGGGCATGCATATAGACTGGAGGGTGGTAGGTTCAGGGGAAATGTGTGAAAAAATTTTTTCACTGAAAGGGTAGTGAATAAGTGGAATAGCCTCCCATCAGAAGTGGTGGAGGCTAATACTACAGAACAGTTTAAGCATGCTTGGGATAAGTATAAGGGTATTCTGAGTTTCAAACAAAATAGCGATTAAATTTGTGTATAGTTTTAAATATAAAATAGGGGGGACTGGATGGGCCATGTGGCTCTTATCTGCCGTCACTTTCAATGTTTTTATGTCTATGTTGCCCAGTGACATCACAAGGGGGGTGCAAGGGGGAGTGCACCAAGGACTAAATTTATTAATCAACAGGACTGGAAAAGTGTTGCCCATAGTAACCAATCAGATTCCAGCTAACATTCTCCAGTATGTAAAATGAAACTGAGAGCTTCCTATAGTTATGGGCAACATCCCAACATTTCCAGTCCTGGGGGTATATTTAATAAGCGGTGAGATTGCAGTGAGATTGAAAACAGGGGATGTTGCCCATAGCAACCAATCAGATTTGAGTTCAGATTCTCCAGTGTGTAAAATGAAACTGAGAGCTTGAATCTGATTGGTGGCTATGGGCAACTTCCCCACTTTCCAATCTCACTGCAATCTCACTGCTTAGTAAATATACTCCCTTGAGTTTAGTTTAGTTTAAGTTTAGATCCTCACTGGGTGGTATACACATGCCAAATGTGTATGTATACAAGTGGGAAGAAATATGGCTCTCTGAATATATGTAAAATAATCAATTCATCTTCTAATAGAATAATGTTGAGGATGTAGTTGAAAAAAAGAATTAAGAAGAAACTAATGGAGGCAGAATAGGATTGGTCAGTGGTACTTGATGCGATTCCATAATGGGTAACTGGTACACATTAGAATAAGGTTGACAACCACTGTTCTGGTGAGTTAAAGCTTTATGTATTCTTGGTCATTAGCAATTGGGAAATCTATTGAACACTGCGCATACATGAAATGTGGCATTGAGCATTGTGGCAACTTTGCTTTCAGTACCATAAATACATATGGTGTCACCAGAGAGCTATAATACGAGTTTATATCCGAAATGAGGGTCTTTGACTTAAAGAGACCCACTGTTAACTCACTAAATCAATAAAGTTTCAGTGCCCTGTAGTTAATCTCCATAATCCATATGTTAATGAGCATATATTGTTCTACAGTCAATTTGCAGTTTGTTGCTCTCAGGATAATCATTAGGTTTCTAAATATGTATATGTGTCAGTATTGCTGTCTATTTCCTTAAGGATTCAGACGCTACGCATTATGAAAATACTTATTCTAACTTCCTACTAACTATGCGAAAACCTTTTCACATACATACAAGGTCACTTCTGTATGAGAAAAATGGCACTTAGAATGGATGGTTCATACTTGAAAATTAATGTTTAAATATGCCTGTCATGTCTGCGTGTTGTAAGAATACAAGCCATCATTTTTCTTCTTTATGAATCTATTTTATTCTGTTGCATGAGAAAATTGAGAAAACAATATAACCAGATGGATAATGGATTTATTCATGAGAGCCGCTTTCATAAATGCGTGTGCAATCACACTATGATGTTAAACAAAAGCATAGGATAAGGGCAAGTGCTTTCTCTGTTTTTTTCACCATCCAATGCACTATATTTCATGAATCATTTTCTGTATAAGCAAATTCACTGGCAAACATTTTCAGAGGGACCTTGCTGATGATTTTGGCAAAGAGAAGTAGCAAATAGTCATTAGTGAATTGACAGAACAAGGGTTTGCGATAATCACTTCATTTAGAGGTTTTTGTTTTGTTTTTATAGCCTTTAGTTTACGAAATATTATTTTAGCTTAAATTCTGCATTTTTTGCAGTTGTTGCAGTTGCTGTTATTGAATAATCTTGGCACTCTTAGCTTATTGTAAATAACGATATTATAACGATATTTTAATTTGTATTCTGTAGTACTTCTTAAATTTACCTTAAACCAGTATTTTGTTTGTAGACTAAAGCCAATAAAAAACTGGTGTCTGCTGAATTACTTTCCCATACTTTCGGTTACTTCCTTTGTGTATGATTCAGAGTTAGGAGTAACAACAAATCAATAAAGATACATCTCAGTACCTGTAGGCAGCATGTTGCAATGTGTAGGATGTTCATTCATTCATTAAAGTTTAACCTACAATTTTGAGATTACCTGATTGGAACCCAACAGTATACCCCACTGGTCAACATAAACATTAATATATTCATTGCTGTCAAAAAGGGAAAAATTATGTTTTGAACGCAAAGAGAAAACAAACGAAAGCTAAAAGCAAAACTTCAATGATTTGGAGGATGTGCTTTTTGCTTTGAGCTGCAGGTGGAACCCCTTCAGGATCACTTGAATGGTGTCATTATATGGATCATTGATGTTTTGCTCTTTGTTTTTGTTTGATTTGCTTTAATACCTTGGAGCAAATACTATCTTTGTATATATATATATATATGAGTTACTATATTGGGAAAAGGGCTGGAGTATATAAACCTATATATATATATATTTATTTATTTATATTTTGAGAAGTTCTGGTTTTTGGGCTTTTTGCTTGCAAGATAATCTAATCAGGTCTGCACTTGAGCCTATTTATGGGTTTGAGCTCATTGTCTCTTACCTGGAACAAGAAGCCAGCCTTATACCACTTTTCCACCAAAAACCTGGCTAAATTCCAGGGTTTTTACCCTGACATTTACTCAGGTGAAAAATAAAATGACTCTTTTCCACCCAGGATTTTCCCACAATTTTCACTGAATGGAGTAGAGAGTATTGTAAGTATTGTAAGCTACCATGTTTTAAAGGGAAACACCTTTTCCAACGCAACTACCCAGGATAAATCCCATTAAAAACCCTGCATTGGTCGCAGGAAAAAACCTGGTCACTAGACTGGGTTTTTTTCTTCTGACCCATTTCCACCAAAAAAACTCTGGGTCTTTGGGCTTCAGACTGTTGAATTGCAGGGGAGGTAAATTTAATTAGTTGCAATCAGCATAACAGGGGAGAGATGATGTTTCCTAGTCCAAGTCTAATAACAGTGTAACAGTAATGCTGGTCAGTATCTGTGTGCAAAATGCTAAAATAAAGCATTCTCCCTGCATGCAAGCGCTGACATTCATTTTACCTCCCCTCAATTCACCATGGTTTTACACTCATGAGAGTGTAACACATGAGTGTAAGTCATGAGAGTGAAAAGCTGAATCCAGCCCTTGCATAAACCTGGGTTTTTTTGTTGGTGGAAAAGGGGTATTAGAGAGACACACACTCGAGAAACTTACAACCTGTAAGAGTAAATGTGCAATGTTTTCCGTGATGCCTTTTGTTGGACAAATATATTATCATTAGAGCTGGACCAATAAGCAATGGACGAAGGCAACATGGAAATGACATCAGGATGAATGGAATGGGAAGAAGGCAGAAACAATGTAATGTTCTAAACTCTATTAGGTTCATGGCAAAGGTGTTCTCTTCATGACATTTGCCTCTTTTAGCAGGATAATGCACCCTGCCAAACTTCAATAGTTATTAAAATTTACTTGACAAATGTGTTCAAGGTGTTGACTTGGCCTCCAAATTTCCCAGATCTTTTCCAGATTTGTAGGATGTAATGGAAAAAAAAGTCTGAGTATGAAGGCCAAATCTCACAACAGGATTTCATTGATCCAGGGCATAAATGTACTCCACAGCCTCCACTATGTAAAATTAAACTGAGACTTTGAATCTAATTGGTTGTTATGGGCAATCTCCCTGCTTATTAAATTTAGACCCAGGTCACTGTTCATGCAGATACTATTCTAGGGCATCCATATGGTTGCATTGTAAGCTCTAACTTGCACAGGGGTCTTGATTGCAACACAGAGAAGCCTTACTATAAACCAAATGATTTTAACTTGTGAGTTTAACAATTGTATTCCAGCAGGATGAGTCAGAATCAATCTGTCTAAATAGCATTAGAATTCTTCATTCAAGCATAGATAATGCAACTGAAATGCATGGAACGTAGTTAAACTTGTACATTTCGATCTGGTCCAAAGAGAAATGCAGCAGTGTGAGAAAAGGAAGGTGGTCACAGCACATTGACCTCCCTCTTACTGGTTTGACCACTGGTCACTAGACAGGTACTGGTAGCTACTGTATATGATGTAACTGTTTGAAGTAGTTTTAACCAAGGTACCAGCTACTATTAATATTAAGTCTAATTACTGTCATTTTTTATTGAAAAGAACAATCAGTATAAAATACTGAATATAAATAAAGCTCTACAGTATTAACAAAGAAAATATATATTTAGTTTTAGAAGCAGTTGGAACGTATCTAAAAGCCTACAAAAGGTGCCAACATTTTTTGGCTATAACTTTAGTGTACAAAAATCAGTGCCTAAGCAGCTTTCCCTCATATTGCTATTAAACATCTTTATACTGGCAGGGGGTACATAAATCATTACTTGCAGATAGCATAAGCCTCTTAAATAACATACATACTATTTTCCTCCCTGCAACTGGTTCACACCAGGAAGCAGAAGACTTTACAGAGAAAGCTACTTATCAGAAGGACTAATGTAAACTAGAGGTTTAAACAGTCTTCCTTTTTAATTGTTTTTCCTTATTCTTCAAGTCATATATCGTAAATTAGTGATACTATATGTGGATTCTGTGTAATTTAGTTTTATTTGTGGTTAAAGGCAGCTACATACAAAACAACAGTTATGATTCTATTTGCAGCTATACACATTTTTTTAGGAAACATTCGGCTCAGCTATGTCCTGTAAGCTATTGACATACAAATACTGGCATAAGTAGTAGTTCCATGTGATCTGGTTTGCTGGTCCGAAAAGCCCAATGTTGACAAGATACATAGAAGCAAGGAGATGTCCCCAAGCAGACCCCTTATCCTAATGCTCACCCTAACCCTACCCTTCCATTCCATTAACACAAACCTCACCACAGGCTAATCTTTCTCTTCTATGATCATTTTCCTGCCTCCCACCTAGTTTACAATTCATTCCCTCCCTCTGCCTAACCCTAACCTTTCCCTTTTCTGAATCATTCCCTCCCATAGCATAACCCTAACCTTTTCCTTTTCCGAATCATTCCCTCCCATAGCATAACCCTAACCTTTAACTTTTCCGAATCATTCCCTCCCATAACATAACCCTAACCTTGTCTAAAAGATCACCTACCACCAGAGGTGGCCCTAGGCATAGGCCGTATAGGCGGTCACCTATGGCCCCGCGGGGTCAGGGGACCCTAGACGCTTACATGGTCCTTGCTGCCGCTGCCGCCGTCGTCACTTCAGCCTTTCTTCGCCTGCCGGGGAGCTATGGTGAAGCTTCCCCAGCAGCCGCATCTATGAGGATGTACAGACACCAGCGTATCCTCAGGTCACACTGCGTCATATCATAGTAACCTACTATGGATGTTGTAATAGCCAGTCGCGCCACGGAGCTAGCTGGTCCTCCGCCCTCCCAGTATATTTATCTATATATTTATTTGTACATTTATAGCAATAAATAAATAAATAAAAAATGTCCCGCCTGGGGCCACGCAAAACTTAGGGCTGCCCCTGCCTACCACAGTTCAACCACAATCTTCCCTCCTTATTCCCTGGTATCTCTGATTCATTCCCTCCTCTTCTCAGTCCATTACCTCACTACAGCATAAACCTAACCCTACCCTTCTTTGCTTTATTCCCATCCCCTAGATCAATCCTTAACCAGCGTGTCAGGAAAACACAGTATTCAGCTGATGACTGTTTTCCATATGCCTTATTCAGCCCTTTAAAGTGCCCTGATCTTTATCATACCTGATAACACAGAACTTGAACTGTTTACTTTTTATAATTTAATTCTAAGTCTAACTTAATTCTAACTTAATTCTAAGCCTAATTCTAACCCTTTTATTAGTGTTAGGATTCACAATGAATTATTGAATACAGAATGTTAATGCAGCATCCGACTTACACTCCATCCAAAATAGAAACAGCATGCTAGATAAACATATCAAGTTTGTTGAGGAGTCAAGGGCACCTCTATGTCAGACAGTATTCTCTGTGGGACCTTTGTAAACATCTTATTATTCCACATCTGTACTTCTAATCTAACTGAAATAATTGCATTCAATGCATCTTTCACATTGAGACATCTCTGCTCCTCCTATGTCATGCAAAAACTGCCCACCTTCCAATCCAGCCATTTTCTAAAAGTTTATTTTTAAATTGAAATAAAAAAAAAAAAAATTGTTTAGGAAATAAAGGAATCATGTTGCATTTTTTTGCAACATTTTTTACTGTTCACCAGTAATACACATGTAAATGTGATCTCTATTCACGTTTATGTAATTTAAAAAATACAATATTGAGAAATTAAATTTCATGTTTTACTTTAATGCACAAATATGCCATTAAGTAATTAATGCCTTAATCCTCCCATATGTGGTGCATTTGTGCTCTTAAAGATACATATTATTCTTCTTGTATTCTGACAAGAGCTCAGGTTTCACAAATTGTAATTTTGGAAACAACTGTTAATAAAAACTATATGTGTATATATATATATATATATATATATATATATTTTTTTTTTTTTTTCAACTATTAGAAAAATTCCCAGGCAGTTAAATAAATGTGGAGGGATTCCTAATCCATAAACAGTGGTCACATGCTAACATATAGATCCTGGAGGAACATTAGATTTCTGCATCAAACCTAAGATATTTTATTAGATTTGACAATTTAGCATCACTGCAAGTAGAATTTGTGTTTAAAAGGTTAATCCAAAGTTAGAAGGAACAACAAATAAAATCCCAAAAAACTAATTTGCAACTCTACTAATCCTGGTAGAGGGTTTTTTTTGTTCCACAACTCATATGAACATAAAATCTGTCATTTGTGAGCAAGAAATTAGAAAAAAAAACACCAGAGCTATTAAAAAGACGAAGACGGGTCATTGTTGTTATATTTTTACATTTTTTTGGTATTTCCAAATTTTATATAGTACATTTATGCCTGTGAATATTCTTAAATATATTAATATTAAATATTCTTCTTTTGTCATCATTCTCTCTGTTTAATATACAAACAAATGTGCTTTTTAGGCAGAGCATAGTGGAAGCTTAGTGCTATAAAAGACTGTTCCCAGGCAACAATACTCAGTCTGGTATTGAGTCGAAAAGAGAACTTTTGCGAAGGACTAAGGTTAAAATCATATTGTTTTACTACTGTCTCCCCTGCTGCAATGCATAATCTGCCAGAGAAAATAAACCTTATTATGATTCGAAAAAACACACAAAGCTACCTAGAGGATTCTGCAGCGGCTTTTATACATGTCCTCAGGCTCCACTAGCAGCTCATGTTTTAACAATATTAATGCTGAAATTCAGGTGATCTCATCTTGCTTTCTTACTCCTTTTCATTTACTCTCAAGGTGCTCACTCAGCAAATAAGGTCTGCTAGTGGGTCCAGAGGATAGGTTTGAAAGCCACTTTACTGAATATATATGCAATATAATCTGAAACAAATCAGAAGGCTACATTAATTTAAGGTGTAGAGAAGGGAGCCAGGTAGCATAAAATCTTATGGCCTTGCTGCATCTAAAGTAATCAATGACCTGGAGCATATGAACTAGGTTATATTCATTAATAAAAAAAATGTATATACACTTGTAAATTGTTAAGTTTTTGGCCTTATATTTTTGGTTACACTCTTTTAGACATAGGTTGGAAAAGGATAAATGGAGTCGAAAACAGTAATAACATTCATAAATATTGTACATTAGAACAATAGCATACACAACAGATACAGCTGTCTTCATAATATGGCAATAAATCCTTAATAAAAGTCCCATTTAGAACCATTCTGTTTTATTAATTTAAACAGTATAAATTGTCTGGCTGAATAACAAGCCCCCAACCCCTCCTTCAATGTGCTCATACTATAATTACAGGCAATAAAGAGTCTTCAGAAAGGGGTTAACAAAGGGCCACAGTTTATTTAAGTGGGCCTAATTGAGAATTGATTTAATTTGAGCTGAGAAGATCTCTAACCCTACCTACCCCCATTGGCTAAATCCATATTCTAACTATGTTACCAAGGAGGCAAGAAGGGAGGAATGCTCCCTCCATAATTTAATGAAACCAGGAGTGGACACATCTAACCGCCCCAATTCCAAGGGCACACAAACTGTAGGGTGGGTAGAATTTAACAGGTACAAAACTTCCCGCTTAACCCACTGGACCTCAAACGAAACCCAGTGCTGCTGCTCTTACACTTGCAACCAAACCAGTATACCAGGTAAAAGGCCAAAATAAGTACCTCGCTTAAAACTATGGTGAACTGTGCTGCCTTTCCACCACCAGGAAGGACAGACAAAAATGCCCATATGGGTAGAAGTCACTAGAGGGTGGGTAGAAGTCCACTAACAAAGAGAAGGATTATCAGCCTGGAGGGTTTTATAAAACTTATGTCCTGATCCCTACATCCATGCTGAATGATCCTGTTGAGGAATGACAGCTGGGCTAAGTAAGTGGTAAAGAGGGATGAGGGGAAGCTTAGGGTAATCTAAGCTGTATTATGAGAGAGAAAATGGAAAAAAGAAATGTTAGTGAAAAATCCTTAGAAAAGGGTGTAGTGAGGAAGGAAAAAGACTTAGTTGGACCTGACTCTCTGGTAAAACCTGTATACGCTGGTGTCACCTTAGATTATTATTATTTTATTCAGTTATTTAGACTTTGTCTTCTAATTTTTGGTTCCCATATCTCACTGCTCCATTCCTAAAATAAATAAAGAACTTGTATCATACATATTGACTATCTACCTTGAACAACAATGTAAAAACCAAACATTTTTCTTGTTATTGTTGTTCATAAAATTGAAAAGACAAAACTACTCTTTTATTGCTAATTTCACTATTCAATTTACAAACGATGCAAGGGTTCTGCAGTAAGATTACTTATGGAGTTGACTTGAGACAGGATCCAAGGGCCTGATTCAGTGACTGACAGCTTTTATGACTGAATTATAGTTAAAAAATTATTTAAAAATCTGTGTGAATAAAGGATTTCAATCAAGAAGTGGCAAGAAGAGGATAATTTTCATTGCAAGCGTTTTTATTTCAATCCAATATAAATAAGCACCAAATATAAAAACATCCATATTACAGCATAAAAACACTGATCAGAAATCATTGCCCTTACCCGGTAGCTGTTATAATTTCAAGGAGGAATAATTGTTCTGAGGGTACCTGTAACACTCCAGATTATACCGGCCTTCAAGTAAAGTAACAAATGCTCGATACAGTGAGTTATGTGTTTGAGCCTTCGTCAGGGCGATTAACAGGGGTAACACAATTCTTTGTCAGAGGCTTATATCACTGTATCACTAAGTTATTCGTAATGGCCTCACTTGGTTCACAGAAAGTAACCTAAAAAGTTGCAATATTAAACGTGTGAGGCTGTACAACAAATCACTTTATGATGCATATAACAGGTTATGAGATGTTATGATGCATATAACAGGTTATGTATCGCAGTCCCGGCAGGTAGGCAAATCAACAATAGATTATTAGCTCACCCTTCTTGCTGCAGGTACAGTTCATATAAATCTTCACTATTCTATGTAGTTGAGGAGATTTCAGTGTCCGGATAGTGATCAATGTGGCAGCTTACGGGGTCTCTCCCGCCCGCTTGTTCGTGCAGCTCTGCCTCGATCTCTCCTCCGTCCCGGTCACCTGACCCGTCAGTTTCCTCCACTCGTCCCGTTTGGTATGAAGTATGCCAGGATATGGGGAAACAAACAAAACTTCCTCTGGTGCAGTATTGTTTGGCAACAAATCTTTATTCCAATAAAGTATTATACTCACAATGAGCAGTGGACATTCAGATTCAAATGTCATAAAAGCATTTTATATCATATCTGTATCGAACCAACGCGTTTCCATCCCTGCTGTGATCTTTTTTAAGGGGGTGTCATCATCATGCGCTCTATATAGAACAATAATATAAACCGAGAGTCCATTATGTCTATATCAACATAAATTTTTAAATTTTGTAATTTATTTAGTACATCCATTGTATCCCTTAAATTGAAACAGTTCTTAACCCCTTCCCACCCTGTGCCATATATATACGGCGCAGCGGGAAGGTCTCTAATGACGAGCGCTGTACATGTACGGCGCTCGTTTAACTGTCACTCCCGCGGCATGGCAGCAATGGCAGCTGTCTTATAGATCTGTCAGGCTTCTAATAGTAAGCACAGATCCTGTGCTTATTTAACACGAACAGGCTATTAGTAGCCTGTTTGTGAATGAATAATAGCAGGATCTATGTAAAAAATGTAAAAAAAATAATAATAAAAAAATAATAAAAATAATAATAAAAAAAATTATAAAAATAATAATTAAAAAAATTATAAAAATAATAAAAAAAAATAAAAAATGAAAATTAGGGACCAAATGGGCTTTAGGGACCAAATAGGCTGCGTCACGAAGGGGTTAATGACCAAGGGTTGGAGATGATAGTCGATGGATTCACTTAAATTGGCCATGATCGAGTTGGTTCCAGCGATTATCATCGTCCCGGAGGATTCGTTGGATTTTTATGTACTTTGGGCAGTACGTAGATTACAGGTGTATTAGGAAATTCTTCATATATATAATTTTTCATATCATCATTTAAGACACCCTTAATTTTGGCTTCTGATAGTAGTGTTTTTAGTTTATTTTGAATGCCTTTTTAGGGATCTGATTACAATTCCTTATAGGTATCACTGTCTGTTAGTTGTTTATAGATTTCTGCTTCATAATTTTTTTCGATCCATTATAACTATGGAGCCACCTTTATCAGCACTTTTCATTACAATATCTTTATTTTCTCTAGATTTTTTAAGGATTCTTTTTCTTTGTGATATTTTGATACCTTTTTTTCTTTATCTTCTTTATTTCTTCTGCCATAAGTTCACCAAAAGTGTTAATGAAATTGCCTCTGTTGTATGTTGGATTAAATTTAGATTTTTTCTTGAATTGTTTGTCTGTGTTAATAACTTTCCCTAGTTCATCTTCTTTCTGCATTAGAAATAATTTTTTTTTATAGAGACCTTCTTTAAAAATGGTTGTAGATCAATTACATTTTTTTCTCATTCTCCGTAAGCATATATGAGCTTAAATTAAAAATCTTAGTATCCCCATTGTCACTGGAATTTCCTGTTTTTCTCGTTTTGTTCAATTTGTTATTCCTATTTTTTCTTTTTTTCCCCCTTTTCCTTCTTTGTTTTTGATGTTTGAATTTTTTCCACTTTTTTATCTATCTCTGGATTATCTTTGGGATTCCTGATGAAAACGGTGATTGTCATGAGAGGTGGAGGACCCTCCCTGGTATCCACTGTTATTATATTCTTCTTTGTACCAGTGTTCTTCCCGATTTCCAGGAAATCTCTGATTATGGTATCCACACCAATGTTCCCCTTGATTCACTGGTGGTCTTTGGTAGTTATATCTGTACCATTGATCATTGCGGTATCCATTATTTTGTGGTTTCCATTGGTAACCTTTTCTTTAAAAATTGTCGTTATGATAGGGGTACCCTTGGTTTTGTTTCCAGGGATGATTTTTCCAGACTCTCCTTGAATTATTATATCTCCAATTATTTTGGTATTGGGAAGTTTGGTCTGGTTGAAGATTTTTGATCTTTGATTGGTTGGTATAGAGTTCCGGTCAGATGTACTCTCCTCAGAATACGGTTCATATCCTCTTTTTACCCAGTTTAATGAAGATTATAGAATGATCGAAAAAGCAATAATGAAACACTGGCATCTATTACAGAAAGATCCAATTTTAACAGATAGTATTCCACGATTTTCCAATTTCATCTATAGAAGAGCCCCCTGTATTAAAAATAAAATAGTCAAAAGCACATTAGACCCCATTAAAACCCAAATTAGGGTAAAAAATGTAGGTTTCTATACGATGTCCAGAGTAGGTAAATACACAATTAAGAATAGAACCAATATGATCAAACTATTTATTACGTGCCAAAGTAATAATGTTATAAATATGATTAAATGTGACTGTGGGAAAATTTATATAGGTAAGACTACAAGACCTTTAAAAATACGCTTATCTGAGCATTTGAGAAATATCAAATAAGGGGTTGAGAACCATTCCCTATCATTTCATTTTAAAGAGTCACATAAATGTTCACATACAGGCATAAAAGATTTCTAGGAATTGAAAAGATAGAAGCTAACTGGTGGAATAAAGAAACTGAGATCAAATTGGCAAAAAAAGAAATGGAACATATATACACCCATAATACTTTGGGACCCAGGAGACCTCAACAAAGAAATAACCAAGTCATGATTTGGGAACTTACTGTGTGGTTCGTCCCTATATACTTGGATTTTATTTTCGCTAATATTAAAAAGCATATATATAACCTCTATGTTGATATAGACATAATGGACTCTCGGTTTATATTACCGCAAATGTTTAATGTATATTCATGATCGCAGTTCATTTACATTCACGATCGTAGCTAACTTATGTGAATAACAATATATTACTATAGTTCTTATCTATTAGAAGTCATAGGTCCAAGGTGACATGGAGTCTCCTCCCTGTCAAAGGTAGTTTTAATAGAGGGAATAAACAAATTGATTAGTACAAGCACAGATCGCTAAGACACTATATATAGCGCTTGATGATGACACCCCCGTTAATCACCCTGACGAAGGCTCAGTGAGAGCTGAAGCGCGTAGGCGCTATTGGAACGGGGACAAAAACATAGTGGCTGCAGTGTTTTTTGGACGGAGCACTGAGTTTGTGTTTCTCACTTTTTGCAATTTTAAATAAATCAGTTTAATAAACATAAAAAAATTACACTTTTGTAATTTATTTTTTTATATTTTTTTTACAACACTTTTTTTTAAACCTTAGGCTGGTAATTATCCATAAGACAATTATATCTGGACATGGTGTAGGCTTGTAATTAGTAGGGTTAAGCCCTTCTAAAAGCTCAAATTTATATGGGAATAGGGGCTTTGCGTCCTCCTCCAGCACACATCAGCGTCTCTGCCAGCCAGGCTGGTGGAGACGCTGCTCTAAATCAGCTCCCAAGTCTCTGATACCCGTGCGAGGAAGGTGAGTGAACTTTCCTGTCCCCAGTGGAGATGTTGACCATAGCAACCAATCAGATTCTAGCTCTCAGTTTCTTCATACATAGTAAGAAGTATTTATTATATTATTTATTGTAGTATTTTATTTGGTTATTTTGTATTTTGATTCGTTTTTCTTTCTTAATTTACTAAATCATATGATAGCAATATAATATAGACATCTTTGAATTGACAAGCAATGCAAAACTAATTTTTCTGCAGCTGAGAAAAATAAAAAATTACCAAAGCTTTTAAGCAAGGAAATGATGTTGATAAATTAATAATTACTACTGAGCATAAAGTTAACAGTGGAAAAGAACATGTTGAATTGCAGGGGAGGTAAATTTCATTAGTTGCAAACAGTATTACAGGTGAGACATGATGTTTCTTAGCACAAGTCTAATAACAGTGTAACAGTAACACTGGTCAGTATCTGTGTGCAACATGCAAAAATAAAGTATTCTCCCTGNATGCAAACACTGACATTCATTTTAGCACCCCTCAAATTCATCATAGCTTTGTCCACTTGTAACATTACGCTTGTAAGTTCAATCTTTTATAAGTCTGGATCAGGGCTCGAAGTGGGGGGGTATACGGGGGTATGACATACCGGCACTTCGCCCACTGTTGTAATGGAAAAACTTAAAATCTCCATTGACTTCCATTATTTTCTGTGTTTTCATACCCCCACTTCTGAATGTCCATACCCCCACTTCTAAATTTCCACTTCGACCACTGGTCTGGATACAATCCAGTATTTGTAATTATATACATTACCACATAATTGTTTATGTGCAGCAGATTATGCCATATCACAACGGCCTCGTAATGAAGCAACAATGGTACTCATGTAAATGAACATCTAGGTATTTTGATAAACATTATATAAATATTATATACAGATGAAATTGTAATAATTTTGACATAATTTTGTACCAATGATAACAAAGTTTCCTTTGTAACAACTAGTGTATCTGTGACGTGAAAAACAAGATGTGATGCAAAATTGCTTTTCTGGCAAAACCATGAATATAAACATTTCCACATATGATCTGTTAAAGTACCTGACTAGAAGCAGAGTCTGTCATCCCTGCCGCTACATCAACTGTGATTTGTGATGACCTAGACACACAAATGCAACACAGCCAGCAATTTAGTCAGCAGTGGTACTGCACAATACGAAGTTTCCAGGGTGACCCGAGGGAGTCTTAGACACCTTCTTACCTCAAAGCACTTCCCAGACAGGCTGATGTGCGACCTGAACACAAACTCCCTGCCATTTAACCATAGAACACTAGTAACATATCATCAAATGAGCCTATATTGCACACACAGTCAAAGAATTATGTGTATGTGTTATAAATGCATGCATGCTGGTAATGGTATAAACAAATGTAACATTTATCATGTTATGTTTCTGTAAAAGTATACAATACCTGTTATTCCTGGATATCCTTATTGTTCTTTTTATTATGAGAAAAGACATAAGACATAGAATAAGACAACACAGCTTTAACTAGATATTTTGGCATGCATTTATAACCAGGTGAAAGAAAAATTTGTTGGCTCCCTTTATATTATGGAGTAACTTGGAAATGCTTATCCTTTAAAGAGCTGTTCTCGTCTACCTAAAATGTAACTATGCCTATACATCACTAATACATTACACATTTTACAAATGATACCCCTAGTCTCACCCCCTCCTCATATTACATATTATAACCCAACATTACTTATTATACCCCCAGTCACATATCAGTCTCCCCATATTACATATTTATCCCTATTGTCACATCACTGTCCCCACATTACATATTATACCCCACAGTCACATAACTCTCCTCACATTTCATTTTATACCCCAGTACCCCACAGTCACATATCACACTCCCCATGTTACATATTATACCCCCACGGTCCAACCACTCACTTTACATGACATATTATACCCAACAGTCCCACCACTCACTTCACATGACATATTATACCCCCACAGTCCCACCACTCACTTCACATGACATATTATACCCCCACAGTCCCANCCCCACAGTCCCACTACTCACTTCACATGACATATTATACCCCCACAGTCCCACCACTCACTTCACATGACATATTATACCCCCACAGTCCCACCACTCACCACTTAATAGCAGTGTACCAGACTTAGCTACTGACAAGCCAACAGACCCACTAAATGTGGTATATAACAATAGAGACAATATACAAAAAGAGTTCCAAAGAATAATGTCCTTGATATAATAATTAAGCAGTAATTGCACAAAAATGAGGTGGTAGAAATTGTCAACTTATCTTATACTCTTTGATGGTGAAGCGTTGTAAGCAGTAAATTCCCAAAAGCTTTTTCAATATAAAATACAGTATCATCCTCAAAAGGAAAGGACGTATCATAAGGTATTGTTGATCTTAAACAAACTACAAGAGTAAGTAGTTGTAATAAAAGTTTAACTACCCACTGGTAACTAATTCAGTTGGCCTCTGATATCCGCATGTGTTCTGCCAACTGTACCAATTGCCAGGATGGCCATGTATGGGGCACCTCGTCTTTTGTCACTGGGGAGCATCAATTGACCTAGAACCCACCAAGGCAGCGGGTGTCATGGCAACATCACTCTAATAAGTCACAACAAGCATACAAAAACAAACCCAAACAGACATGTAGTGCCACAGTACAGGTAGACACACCAGTTCTTGCTATCCCCACCCATATGGAAGGGTGAAATCTGGGGAGGGAATATTTCAGTTCCACAAAGTGTCAAGCCACAGGAGGAGTTTTAGAATCTATGCCACTTACCCATAGGGTCTCCATATTTTTTTCAAAACACCCCTAAGACAAAAAAATTACCAAGCAGTTCCAGTTTTTGAGTCAAAAACTGTGTAATAACTATTTGGAAAAGATACAAACATTTCTGGTTGACATCAAATCTTGTATAATCTGTTTACAGGAATAAAAATTGCACTTCTAAGCAACATTACCAATGTGCCACCATGTCAGAAAAACCACTGCACTAAAGGCTTTTCTAAAAGAAGAGTGGTGCACAGACAGCAAAAAGTACGTACAGTCCTGCCAATATAGGGCTTTGGACATGGACACATAACAGATCACAAATTTTGAGTCGCAGGTTAATCTGTTCAAAGGATGTTAAAATTGGTCACCAAGTATTAAATACCCATATTTACTATTTATATGTGTGTGTATATTATATGTATTAAATATTTTTTTAGTTTACTAGTACAGTGATCTTTTTGCCACACAAGTAATGTACAACTCTATATGCAATGAGTTGCTTCCATAAGTCCATTTTAGATACAGTAATAACGGAATAAGAACTGCAGCTGAACATTGAATGTTTTCATTAACTCTTAATGGAAGTCAGTTACAATAACAAGCCTTGTACATAAAAACTGTGGAAGGATGATCCAGTATGACAGTACGGCATTAAGATTCACTAACAGGTGGGGTAGACTTTGCTCCCTTCAGCCTTCCCAACATGTGGCTTGTTTAAAGACTCACAGCCTGGCTGTTTCCTAGCAACAGGGTGCAAGGTCTGTATTGGGTGCGAGTTCTGGCCAGGCCTTTTCAAGCACGTGCTTCCTGGCTGTTCCCTAGCAGGGGGTGGTTGACAGCCACGCACTTACATTCTTGCTGTTGTTTAGTAGCAGGACTTGCTTCCTGGTCCATTGAGACTCCCTCCAACGGCCAGGAAGGCTTGCCTCCTCTGGCTTCCCCATTGGCTGTCTGCCCATTCTTCTACCCGCCAGTGCATTGCCCAGCACAGGCACAGGACCAAATTCAGATCTTTAGACACACATAAGATAACTGGCCATACACTATAAGATAAATCTATAAGATAAAGTATTTTCATGTGTCTATATTTTTATTGTCGGTATTTTCATTGTAGTTATTTTCATGTGTAGGTATTTCTATTTGTCGGAATTTTCATGTGTAAGTATTTTCATTGTCAGTATTTCCATGTGTCGGCATTGTCATTTTCATGTGTAGGTATTTTCATTGTAGGTATTTTCATGTGTAGATATTTCCATGTGTCCTATGTCTGTCTTATCTTATGTCTGCACTATTGACTTACTTGCGACTTACTCACGAGTGGACAAAACCATGTTGAGTTGCAGGGGAGTTAAAATAAATGTTAGTGTTTGAATGCAGGCAGAATACTTTATTTTTGCATTTTTTAATTGTGTAGGGAGCACAAACATCAGTAGCTTATTTACTCAGATGTGTTATAATTGGGGTTACAGAGTATATAGTGTAAGCATGTCAAAATCTATTTCTAATTGTCAAATGTGGAAAGGTAAAAAAAATACTGGAAAATGTTAGATGAATCTGTTTCATTTGGGATGGTTAATTTCTGTGTTCTTTGTGCTAAGATATAAATCTGAGGAAATGTGTTCCAAAATATTCCTGAAAACACTTTCTTAGCAGTATTGTAATGCAAAAAATGAATTATAACCATACTAAGTTCGTTTTTACTACCTTAAAACAACGAAATTCCAAATAAGACCATTAAAAACTAATTTTGCAAAACATATAATATAAGTGTGTTCAAATAACTGAGCACAAACATATCAATTAGGACATTTAATGGATGTAAAATCCTCAGACTGCCATATCGACATATGGCACACAACAATATGAAGGTGAGTAAAATGTCTTTGTGATATACTGTACAGTAGAATGTTCCAAATGGATACATCCCTACGTTCTCATTCAGAATACTGCAGTGGAAATATAATTCTTGTTTCTTAACCTAACTGATTAAAACAACCACACAGGAAATTTGTGGACTGAATTCTACAGAACAATGTGCTATGTTACATTGTTTTTCAATTCAAACATCAGACATACAGAATGAAAGCAAAGACTGGGTTATTGTACTGTAAATTGCTGGTACATTGAAGAAAAAATATAGACCTAGGACAATAAAATATATTTAAGTAACAGATCAATGTAATAGAAATGATGATAGTGTTAAATCTCTTATGTAAATTATTTTTCCGCTTCTATCAATAACAAAAATGCTATATGGTTAACAGAATGTGCTATCTGTCCCTAGTTATTGCATATTATTATGTAAGCTATTATAAATGATTTCACTATGGCTGCATCTAGTTTTTTCAACAAACTACAAACCATAAACATATTTTTTATATTTTTTAAATGAATACAACTATAAACTGTTTTAGAAAATAAGGTTTAAATATTATATGAGCTTATAAGAGCATACATACTGAACTGCTGCCATCTTTCATTTGCAGGTAAAAGTTAAGGTAGCCCTTAATTATCAGGAGTCTGTCAGTTTGTAGAATGGATTAATGGGGTCCATTTATTAATCAATGTAGAATGGGTTCTGTGGATCTGGTCCATAATTTTCTATGTGAGACAATGGGTGTAGTATATTAGGTTATGTTTAGGCAGGGTTAAATGGTTATTATTACGGAGAGAGTTTAGCCACAGAGTGGGGATAAGAGCATGGACAGAGTGGAGAATACAGCATGGACAAAGTGGAGGACAGAGCATTGTGAAAGCGGAGAAGAGAGCATGGACAGAGTTGTGGAAAGAGCATATACAAAGTGGAGGATAGAGCATTGGTAGAGCAGAAGAGAGAGAGAATGGACAGAGTGGTGGAAAGAGAATGGACAGTGTAAAGAAGAAAGGGTGGACAGAGCAGAGGAGATAGTATGGACAAGTGTGGATCAAGCGTAAAACAATGCATAGACAGGGTGGAGGAAAGAGCATAGATAGAGCGGAGGACAAAGTAGAGAAGAGAGCATGGACATATAATAGAAAAGAGTGGCTAGGAGTAGAAGAAGAGATATTGCAAGATTTTTCTTTTTTCAAAACTTGTTTCTGCAATTTAGTGACCTGAACTTGGGATAACAAGAGTAAACATCTGTATAATCCAGCAATGGAAGAACCTCAATTTTCATTGCATGTGCCTGATCTTCAGCAGTGAAGTAACCTGGGCAGCTTTAAAACAATCAAAAGAGATGATGCTCTTCTACCCATAGAACCCCTTCCTGGAAGAGGGCAAAGTAAAAGAGCCTGTCACCTTCACAAGAAAAGATCAACAAAAAAAATGTAAAAGTAAGAAAGCTATACACCAAACAAGAAAGGATGCAGTTGCCAAAATCTAGTGGCAGGGCAAAAGAGCTGCAGCTGGTATTACCAGGCAGTGTCTCATCTATGCAGCAACTGGGGCTAAGCCTACTTAGCTTCCAAGAACAATCGAGAGCAGCCGTGCACGGGCCAGTATGGCAGCAGCTGGAGGAAGTTCTCTGAGATGCTGCTTTTCTACCAACGGAGCCCCTTCCTTGCAAAGGATTAAGTAAAACAGCTAAAGCCTAGAGTACCTGGTACTCCCAGGAGGTCTCCCATCCAACCAGTGACTGGGGTTAAGCCTGTTTAGCTTCCAAAGTCAACCAAGTGCATGCATGCAGAGGCCGGTATTGCTGCTGATGGAAGTGCTAAGTGCTAATTAAAAGATAGAAAGAAATATGAAAAAGGTTATAGATAATAAACAAAAGAAATATATTAGGGATCTGAGAATGTCAGTATCAATCTCAGTAATGATCAGTAGCTCACAAAAAAGTCCACAAAAAATTCAAGAAGGAAAGCCAAATAGAAACAGACAAGAAAGTGAAATACATCAACAACAATTGAAACATAAACAAGAACCGTGTTAAACATAAGAGGAAATATGAAAAACAATACAATTATTTCATAAATACACAATGGTGCTATAGTGATGGATATTATACCTATAATCAAGCACAGACTGATAGGACACAATACAACCAATGGCAATACCATCACAACTATCATAATTGAGGGTGGAGACAAAATACAAAGAAAAAAATCAAACACCAAGGGTACCTGAATTATGTACACCTGACAGTAGTTAAACAACGGGCCAAAATAGCATAATAGAGGATGCCAAAGAGAATATTGTCATGAAGAAATAATGGAGGACAAATCGCAGATACCCTTTTTACCATTCACCCATATTTGTACCACCACTGAACACAAAGAAATTCAGAGAAAAAGGAGAAAAGGGGGAAGGGAGAATTAAAACAATTGAGAAAAGAAATAAAAATGGAAACAAAAGAAAGAAAAACACAAATGAGGAAAATGGAGAAACAAATATATTTAATTTGAGTTTTTATGCTCTGTCACAGGATGAAAAGAAAATCCTATACAAGTGATTAAAATAAGCTCCTACTCATCACATGAATGCGTTCACCACCTTTATAGAAGTTTCTGAGAAAGCTCTTTGTGAAAAAGTTATTTTTGAATTTGAGTGATGACAGGCTCAAAGAAGAGGAAATTACTAGGAGAGTTAAGAGGAAATCAAAACTTAAACCTATGTACAATAGATGAAACTTTATTACTACATTTGGGGAACTTATGGAGGATTGGGATGGCAAAAAGAAGAGGCAAAAAGAATTGGAAAAAAACCTAAATATATTGTGATTAAGAGTACAAATAAGGGGAGTGCCATAGTGATCATGGATAGAAAGACAGTTATCTGAGTGAGGTACATACTCGAAATTAAAAATGGACCCCCTTATAAAATCCAAGAGAAGATTAATAATGGAAGCGAATATGAAGAAAGTGATCGCTGATGATACCAAATTGTGCCTAATTGAAGGATATCCCAACACTCCTGTGATATATATATACCGCCCAAGGTACATAAAAACCCCATCTCTCTCCAGGATGTCCGATTATTGCTGGTATGAATTCTGTGACAGTGAATTTGAGCAAGTTTATTGATCAACATCTACAACCCTTTGTCAGGGCCAACAGGTCATATTTGAAAGATACAATTGACATATTAAATAAACTACAGAAAATCAAATGGAATCAAAATAGGTATCTGGTAACTGCTGATGTTAAATCACTGTACACCATAATCCAGCATGTCCATGGAATGGAGGCTGTACAACACCATTTAGACCAAGGGAATATGGATAATGACTTGAAAACTATGCTTTTAGAAGGAATCAAATACATTTTAAATAACAATTATTTTTATTTTGATGGCCATTATTATTTGCAAATGGTGGGTACTAATGGGCATGGGCACATACATACATACATGGGCACTAAGTTCGCTCCTAGCTACGTTAATTTATTCATGGTATTTTGGGAGGAGACTCATGTGAATAATATAGGAGCGAACCTATTTTCCTGGTATCGTTATAAAGACAATATTTTCTTTGTTTGGGAAGGAGACAAATATCAGTTCTCCAATAACCAAAAAAGAAAAAAAAAACCTACAGATTAATGCTAGAAGTGGACATCACCCACATTGGCAAATATTCTAGGAGGGCAGATTGAAGCTGCTCAAACCCAATGATGTTGCAAGAAAAAACTAGAAAAATGCACAACTAATTTCGAGTAAAAAAAATAAACCAAGCACAAAATTAAAGATCAAATATATAACGAGATACTCTTCAAGTCGAAAAATAAAAATGTAAAGAATAAACAAATGGAGTGGCCATTTTACACTCAATACAATGATGAATACAAGATGATAGAACAAGTAATTAAGAAACACTGTTTAAAAAGACCAGTTCTATCAGAACACATTCCCACTGCCCCGGCTTCATCTCTATGAAATCACTGTGCATTAAAAATAAAATAGTGAAAAAGCACTATAGATCCCATAAAACCGAATACTAGGATTAATAATGTGGGGTTTTCTAGATGTGGACATGTCAAATGTGCAAGGTGTGCCCAAGGACAACAGCCGGGATAGGCCATTTTGCTATAAATCATACATAAAATAAAAACCATTTATCAAATGCCACAAATTTGTATACTGGGTGGACAACCCACTGTCCTGAATAAGGATTTTGAAATTAAATGGTTCTTGTAGGCAATCCTATTGGAGCTTACCATATGGAAATCCTTTTATGCCACTTGAAAAATCCTATATTATGATTATTTTTTGCCATCATACTTTCCCAATATATTATAAAGAGTTCTTTTTCAGTCTAGTATGGGGCCGATTCAATTCGGCATCACGCCTTATTTTCCCCCTTAAGCAAACAGCATAAGGGAGAAAAACTCGCACTTTCTAGCTTGAGAGTATTCATTCCCCTAATAGATGGGAAAAAGCACACTTATCGATTTTTATCGTCTTCGCGTGGGATTGAATCGGCACCTATATGTTTTGAGATTCTTTATTTTGATTTCAAGGAAATAACAATACACACAAGCCTCCAACATGTGGCAAGGAGCATAAAACAGGCAGAACAGTAAACTGTTGACAGTAACACCACGCTGCATAGTACACATAAAGGTGGAAAACCAGCTGGACAATGCAACAATGGCGGCAATTGTAAGACTAAGCAGAATTGAAAGGTGTGACATTGTTGTGAACAAAGCATAAAACATGGGAAGACAGAAACAGGGAGACAGACAAGTAGGAGAGTGAGAAGGAAGGGGGGTATGCTGCAGACTATTATTGCTATACGACGGCTGGGGTAATGCTACATGCTATGGAAGGCCAATACGATGAAACTCTGTTAGACAGAATGGCTAATAAATCACGGCTAATAAATCCACAAACGATGGATTTTACTATGGATTTAAAATAAACAGATTTGCAGGACCAAAGTGTGATTTCAATAAATATGTGAGCAGTGCAGCAAGAACTAAACTCACATGACTTACACTTTCATGGGCAAAACCATGTTGAATGGCAGGGGAAGTAAAATTAATGTTAGTGTTTGCATGCAGGGAGAATACTTTATTTTTGCATTTTGCTCACAGATATTGACCAGTATTATTACAGTTTTATTAGACTTGTGCTAGGTAACATCATCTCTCACCTGTAATACTGATTGCAATTAATTCATTTTACCCCCCTGCAATTCACCATGGTTTTGCCCACTCTTGAAAAATCTTTCGGCTGGATACAATTTATCTTACCGTGTGTACCTAGCTTAAATCTAGCACTAAATATCTTAAAGTGATTTGGGGCTGCAGTTTCTTTTAAGTGGAACATTGGATCTACAGGCTAGTTTCCTCTATTTCAAGCAATTACTATATGTGTATGTGTGTGACATTGATGTGTATTTCAGGGCTCGAAGTGGGGTGTATATGAGGGTATGCCATACAGTCACTTCACCAACTGGCTCAATTGAAAAAATATAAACTTCATAACTTCTATTATTTTCTGCGTTTTCATACCGCCAATACTAAATATCCATTCCCCCACTTCTACATTTTGACTTCGACCCCTGGTGTATTTGAATGTATATGTGTGGTAGCAGTTATGTGTATTTGTGCGTGAGGTGCATGTGACAGTAGTTATGTCTATTTGTGTGTGTGTGATAACAGTGTGTTTGTATTAGTTAGTATTTTTTTTTTTATAAAAACTGTCACCAGTATAAGAATAGTACTCTGGAGTCTTGAAAACAGTGATGGAAGTCTAGTAAATAGACATACAGTATATTTAATAAGCATAAGAAATAATGCATGAAGTGATGTGACAGGCATCCTTCAATATTTGAAGACACCAGAGCTGCTTTCATATACTGTCTTATATATGCATACAAAATCACACACACACATACACACACATATCTATCTATCTATCTATCTATCTATCTATCTATCTATCTATCTATCTATCTAAGTCTCTCATATTATCCTCCTTATAGGATGGGATTACTTTGTAATTCTGCAAAATCTTGAATTCAGTGAACTGTTACCTAATGCTTTTGTGTCTTCTGGTTTTATGTTTCACTCGTTTAGTTATTATTAAAGATTTCACTAATGTTATCAGTTTGAATCTTTCTACCAGGACTGCATTGTGCTCTGGGGCCCTTTGGACTTGAGCAGCATGCGTCTTAACTATCGTCTCTTTACTTCCAAGATCCATGTCCCAGGATCAGATGGCGACTCTGCGTGAGGTGCTGTTTTCTAACTCTTCTGATTTACTTCTGATATGTATGTAAGAAAATTGTATCTAAGAAACTAAAGGCTCCTTCAGTATAAATATATAAAAAGGCAAGGGATTATTAAGAACTCTTACACTGCTTCCCAAATGGTAAAACGTGTGCTTCTTAAAATGATTTTGACATGCCGCTGAGCTCCTTGTATATAAAGTTTTTGGACAGAGATGCTTGTAAATTTTTTCATTTGTCATTAAGATCATTTTCTTAAACAATTTTATTGTTTCTCAAAGATGATGATTATTAAATTTAGGGCATACTTGTACAAATTACCGACAACTTCCATCAAGCCATTTAATGAATATAACTTTTAGCTGTTTATTTGAGCTAAAGGTAAAATGACCTTACTTCTTCAGCTAATGATGTTCAGAAGACATAAAGAAACAGCAAATAAGAGCTATTGTATGTGGATTAGACTGTGTCCTTATACATCATAATACATCATTGTACTGAAAATTCATTGACCATATTATGTGAATTTTCCTATATGTTTGTGCACGATCCTGGAAATGAATCAATGGAACCAAATAGATTGGTAAAAAGCTTTGGAAATAGCAAGTCATAATAAAACTGTAAAATAATTGTTTTTAGTGTTTTCCAAAATGTATTTTAGAGTTTCTAGATAGTGTGGGGATGGTTGGGAGTACACATGATGCTAACCATAGAGCTCTAATAGTACATATCCAATGGTACCATTACATGTTAGTATTAACTAAGCAGCTTTTAGCGTCCCTCCCTAATGCTAAAAAATCATACTGCCAATAAATGAAGCAGAAGGAAATATACACAAAGATTGCCCTATAGAAAGACAGGAATATTGTCATTAACATACAGAAGAGTTGACCGGGGGAGAGTTGATTATATTATAATTGTGATAATTACAGGAGATAAGTAGACCCAGGCAATTGTACTATACAAAACACCGGTAGGAATCAAGAGTAAGAAACAGGTTCTCGGAAATGTGCTGTGAGATGAGGGAACTTTGCAAAACTAGTACTAGAAATAGTAGTTCCATAATTGTACCATGAAGCAGCTACACAGTAGTGGTTGTGGAAATTTAAGAGTTCTACTGGTCATAAATGTTTGCTTTCTGTGCTATGACTGTTTCCTACACTTTTGTCCACAAGCTTTTTTTCTTAATACTGAGTATCAAATAGAAACAATAAATATAATAATTACTGAAATGAAAAATGACCAATAAAATGATATGTCTAGTAAGTACAGTCCAGCCCCATTGGCGGATTACCCAGGCTCCCCAGCAGTCAGAGTTGTGGAGCTTCTGGGAACAGGATCCCTTAAATGGAACCCACAGCCAGGCTTACTGTTGTGTTTCTTTTTTTTTTTTTATGTATTTTACTGTATATTTTATATATAATAGGGAAGGGTGGCCCCATTGACAGGTTTGCTATGGGGCCCAGCCTTTTGTAGTTACGCCCCTGGCACTATGTTATCTCTGCTTATGTTGAATCAAGCCAGTGCAGCTGCATGATACCGTATATACTCGAGTATAAGCCGACCCAAATATAAGCCAAGGCGCCTAATTTCACCTCAAAAAACTGGGATAACTTATAGACATCATAGAGGACAATGACTCGAATGTAAGCCGAGGGGAGCTTATACTCGGCTTATACTCGAGTATATACAGTACTTTGTATGATGACACTGTGCTTATGTCACACCACCTCCTCCTCACCCCCCTGTATCCCCATGTACCCTCTGTACTGTAGTAATATTAAACATACTTTCAAAACATTAATAAATAAATATATTTAATTCTGCTTTTAATGTTGCTGATTTGGGTTGAGCTTCTCTTGTTGCCTGTGTGCTATAACTGGTGTTCATAGAATCACCTGTAAAACATCAATGTTCATCTAAATGCTACATGCAAAAGAGTGACACCGCACATTATAAAAAGCTTTACAAGTAAACTCTTGGTTCTTTTTATGATGAATTCTGTATGCTTTAATCTGCTTTCATTTTTTTCCAGACAAGTACACATGGCTGCCTCTGTTTTTCATTAAATCTAATTAGATAAACTACACTAACATGCATCAGACGTATATATGTGAATCTTTGTGCCAGAGCCTTACTATGAGTCACTGGTTGCTTCTTTCAGTAATTTACCAGGCTTCCTGTATGATAAAGCACAGGTGCTTTGCTTGTCATCAGCAGAAGTGATTTATTAGCTTCAGTGGCACTACAGACCTCATCTACAAAACACTACATCAAAAGAATGTATACTGAAATAATATGTTTTCCACTGATGACCTCCAGAGACTCTTTAGCTGCTCTTGCCCTTTTAATGCTGCTGTTGGTTTAGCCATTCCTTCTCATTATTTAAAAGCCCACAGGATTCACTTCCTGTCTTAATCTCTCAGCAACCAAGGCTACCACGGTGTTCGTTTTATTACTATAAATTTCTATTTGATCTGTCACACACTGCAAAAGACTTCTAACTATATAAAAGATGCGGAATGACCATGGGGAAATATGATCACACAAGAAGCCCAACTTTGCCAGTAAATCTCGCTTTTTCTTTTTGTGCTCGGTAAATAACAGGCATTCCGTTAAATAAATGTGATATATTGTAAAATATGCTTTGTGCTGCGTCGCAACACTTTATCTCTGGATTTTTTTTTTTCCGGGGAAAATGTGTTCCAATGTTTTTGTCTTNCAGTTTTTGTGACAGTGACTATCAATCAAAGTGACTGTCTTTTGATTATTTGAGTAGCCTTTGAAAAGATTAGAAGAATCTTTAATTACTATTAAATGCCTGCCAAGCATGGACATAGTTGAAAAAAATCAGTCAGTCAATCAAAGTTCAGGCCTGTGGGAGCTGAATCATAATGAGTCTGATGATTAGAAAAGTAACTAGAAAAGAGGAATGAGGCTGACGGAGTAAAATGATTTAAACAGACAAGACTTTCAAGTGATCTGAGATAGAGAACTGAAGTGTCCTGTAATTAAGGTTCAATACACAATGGGGGGAAATTATGATAAGTANATATGCACAAAAATTTCATAGCCAATTGAAATCAGGCAGACTTTTGCTTTCGGTTTCTGAACGCTGTGCTGTCCATGCTTCAACAAATATATAAATTGTTTTATTGACTCAATGGGCAAANAATTTTTTGCAGTTTTGCATAACATGTTTTGTTTATGTTATTAGCAAGCTGGTGACCTAGAACTAAATCCAGACCTACGTAAATGGCGTTTGGTTATTTTATCTAGTGTTGAAAGGGCACTAGTAGGAAGAGGTCTAGTTGAATGCACCAACTCCTCAAACTACACTTCAGATCAGGTAGTGTAGAGTTCTTGAAACTGCATGGTTGCATGGTTAAAGAGGGAACTTGCTATCTTTGGATCCAGTCATTACATATTTTGGCATACAAATGAGAAATAAGTAAAATGCAAAGACAACAGGTTATCTTAGTCTGCTCATACAGTGTTGTTTAGCCTGCTCATGTGCCCTAACTCGCTAACTATTTGCTCCAGTACCCAGTGTCTTATGTTCCTGTCCTTAGAGAGTTCCGTGTTCTGTTTCCATATTCCAGCATCTGCCTTTACAGTCACCGCATCCAGATACTAGCACTAGTCAGAGGACCGTGACACATTCACTACATNCAGATCAGTGGTCGAAGTGGAAATTTAGGAGTGGTGGTATGGACAATTAGAAGTGGGGGGATGGAAACACAGAATATAATAGAAGTCAATGGAGATTTGTAATATTTCAATGACATCAATGGGAGAAGTGCCAGTATGGCATACCCCCGTATACACCCCAACTTCGAGCCCTGATCCAGATACTAACACTAGCCAGAGGACAGTGACACATTCACTGCATCCAGATACTAGCACTAGCCAGAGGAATGTGCCACATTCACTGCATCCAGATAGTAGCACTAGCCAGAGGAATGTGCCACATTCACTGCATCCAGATACTAGCACTAGCCAGAGGACAGTGACACATTCACTGCATCCAGATACTAGCACTAGCCAGTGGACCGTGACACATTCACTACATCCAGATACTAGCACTAGCCAGAGGAATGTGCCACATTCACTACATCCAAATACTAGCACTAGCCAGAGGACAGTGACACTCACTGCATCCATATACTAGCACTAGCCAGAGGAACGTGACACTCACTGCATCCAGATACTAGCACTAGCCAGAGGAATGTGACACATTCACTGCATCCAGATACTAGCACTAGCCAGTGGACCGTGACTCATTCACTTCATCCAGATACTAGCACTAGCCAGTGGATCGTGACTCATTCACTACATCCAGATACTAGCACTAGCCAGAGGAATGTGACACTCACTGCATCCAGATACTAGCACTAGCCAGTGGACCGTGCCACATTCACTACATCCAGATACTAGCACTAGCCAGAGGACAGTGACACATTCACTACATCCTGATACTGGCACTAGCCAGAGGAACGTGACACATTCACTGTATCCAGATACTAGCACTAGCCAGAGGAACATTACACATTCACTGCATCCAGATACTGGCACTAGCCAGAGGACAGTGACACATTCACTACATCCAGATACTAGCACTAGCCAGAGGACCGTGACACATTCTTTGCATCCAGATACTAGCACTAGCCACAGGACCGTGACCTTCAGCCACAGTCCATCCCAGGACCTGAATCTGGTCCTTTAAGGTTTATCGGTAGCATCAGTCA
>JABWIB010000398.1:14122-29841 GCA_016617825.1 Platyplectrum ornatum
ATTTAAATTTTGCTATGGGGCCCCCAAATTTTAGTTACGCCCCTGCTGATCTGATATGATAAGCACATAAGTAAATAGATAAGGCCCAGTCTTGTAATCTTTTAACTTTAGACAAAATTTGGGAGAAGAAAAATCCCTTTTCAAAACACACAGCTGCACACAAGATCTATCTATAGTCCCAGCTTATAAATATACTACGATGCAGTCTGTATTGTATAGTGGCGACTAGGATGAACTCTGTATTTTATGCCAATCACTTGTATTCAGTGGGAATTGTATAACAGACTAGAGTTGCTTTCTTTGATTGTGATAAGATTGTGTTCTGTAAATTATAAAATTAAAAGATATAGAGGAAATATTGCTGATTTACATACAGAGGGATGTACAGCGACAGGGATCATGTTTGTCCAAATAATGTTCCAATGTGTCCCAGCCACCTCCTACTCTCACCATCACATGGTTACGCAGAATCTGTAAGACAGAAACTCACTTAGTAACACTTACATGATTGAATGACAGTAAACATTAGCTTTATATAAAATATTAAATCTGCAGTAGGAGATATGTATTTATTTTAATTACTAACATTTTTCGGACAGTGGAAACATGCAGGTGGCTGGATAACAGTTTCTATTTTTTGTTATAATTAACTCTTGTCGATTAATTATCGTCTTAATAAAATGGACAGTCTTTTATTAGACCTGGAACTCAGTATACAATGTTTAACTGTCTTTACGATACTTAGCAGACTTCTTTGCTTATTAGGCATCCATCCTATATCTCCCTCCAATCCATAACCATGACCGAGTTATTAAACTGGGGGAATGTAAACTTGGAGATGTTGCCTATAGCAATCAGTCATATTCTAGCTCTCTTTTCCCACTAGAGAATGGCAGTTGAATCTGTTTGGTTGCTATGCGCAACATCTCCACTTTACTAACCATTAACTGTCAGTCAGTAATAAAACATCTGTGCAAGGAGACCTGAAAAACCTGCACTGTACATGAGGACCATGTTTGAGAAGAGTTTTTATTTACCAGTATTTATTAATTACCTAATAGAATACAATGTTATAAGTGTTTAGTATAGAATACGTGCCATAGAATCAAATACTGTACTTTGCAACCCCCTTGTCTTGTTTTAATAGCAACAAATGAGAATTTCGCACTATGCCAAAGTGATTTAATGATTTAATAAATGATTTGTGTAATTCAGATATATTTTCTTGTTTGCATTCAGCATCGAAACACCAAATGTGACCTTAAAGTCCATGATTAAATGAGTGGGATTTGGCACATATGAAAGGTTTAAGGTAATACTACAATTACATCTTTGTGTCACTGTTCAGAAATCTCTGCTTTTACAAATTTTACACACAGGGGTATATTTACTAAGCAGTGAGATTGCAGTGAGATTGAAAACTGGGNATGTTGCCCATAGCAACCAATCTNNAGTGTGTAAAATGAAACTGAGAGCTTGAATCTGATTGGTTGCTATGGACANCATCCCCACTTTCCAATCTCACTGCTTAGTAACTATTCACCACAGTCTGAGGATCAAAATGCATAGAAATACTGCCAATGGTATTTTCAGTAAAGTTTAATTAATTGGGATTGAAAAAAAAAACCCATATACAGTAGCTGAGCAACCAATGAACAGGCTCTGAATACAACACACAACCATTATGTAAGCAATGTACACTGACAATTGGTGTGGAAGGCCATATACATACCCGGATAAAAATAAGACTGTTTGAGTCTCCAACTCTGTATTTTCCTTCAGACACTTTAATCATGCAAAACTGCACAGGACATGTACACCTGCTCACCAAATGCTGCACCTATTAAAATAAAATGCATTTTTGGTCATTACAGTAATAGGACGAACATGAATGCATAGACTGTATTCCTGTTAAAAAGAAGCATTTCACTGCAGACAGATGAAGCTCATACAGATCTTTGGAACAGAATCCTTATGGGATCTAATATATTTACAATTGCATGAATGTTTTTGCTGTGTATTTCAGCACAGCATGTCTGCATAGCTGCAGAGGTACTTATGCCGTGACATCAACAGTGTACAAGCTGTTGACTAGGAAGATCTTTAATTGTGTAGCATGAAAGCCCTGGTTACTACAAGCACTGATTATGTAACAACCATTTAAAATGTATGTTTACTTCTAGTCAACACACTAAGATATTTCTTCTGATTACTGTTGTATTTGAGAAGTGCTATACATGACTTTGCTGTTTGGAAGCATAAGCTTATTACATAGTGGATACCACTTTTTGATGTATTGTTGTTAAGGTAAATTCTATTCAACCACACTTGTGTTCCTTTGGCCTTATCCTTGGGGTCGTTGTCACAGCCTGCTGAGAGATGAACTTTCTTACCATTTTATATCTGGAGCTTGATTAAAGCAGAAAGTTTTGCAGTGGACCAGACAAACAAGAGTTGTGGACTGGACCCAGACTTATGTACTATTGAACTATTAAACTAGTTACGAGTAGGTAAAACCATGTTGAATTTCAGGGGAAATAAATGTCATTAATCGCAGACAGTATTGAGATAGTTGAGAGATGATGTTTTCTATACCAGTTTAATAACAGTGATCCGTATGCGTGTGCAAAATGCAAAAATTAAATATCTTCTTGCATGCAGAAATAACATTACGCTCCTACAGTAAGTTCAATAATACAGAAGTCTGAATTCAGTCCTGTATGTCTATACGTGTATCCACCCCTTTTATGNGTGTCCAGACTCTACTGGAGGCCACATTTTCGAACATGTCACCTATAATGAAACTAATTCATAACTATAACAAAAGGCTAACTTACCATTTGGTCCAAATTTTTTAAATCACAAAGTTTTCTTTGACTTTGAGGTTTAGGGACCGGGATCTCCACTGGCGGCAGTTCTAGTTCCTCTCGAATCTCTTCTTCTATTTGCTCCTCCATTTGAATAAGCATGGGGGCGCTCATACCAAAGCGAGATGCCCGNCGAGCCAATTCTAGCAGGCACAGAATGAAGTTTTTTTCATTCTTTCGCAAAACTAGATCCTCTGTCTCAAACATCAGCACATCTAAAGAAAACCAAATATGTTATTCAAAATGGCAATTNACTAATTACAGATTATAGTATGCATTTGATGACACAATGAAAACATCAATGATGTTCATATACTTCCATGGCTAATGTCAGAAAACTGGGACCCAGTACAAATTCAACCAGTGTTCCCCCTCCTCAATCTATGTCTCTCCCCATTCCTGGTATGCATAGAGATGTATAGCTCTATTAAGCTCAGTAAAACACTTTCTACAGGACCACNTGAAGAGATCAGCAACTAAACAAAATGACATAAGTGTTGGACAGTAATGGTCAATCTGGCACACCTCAGGGCCACATGAAATAACCAACATTAATATAGAGATAGCTCAGTGTGACAGTAGACACTGCAAATGTATAGATAACAGGGTGGTTTTCCTAGGGGGAGACTGCCCCGTGTATCGGCACCAATTACACTATAACGATCATTGTTCTAGTGAATGGCCAGCTTAAGAGTGTTACATTGCTGCAATTGAAACACTCACTGATCACACAGCTCTGTTTACAATGGATAATATTTTTATAATTAATATACTAGATCATAGTGGCAGACAAAATAAGACTATACGCATACGCAAAAAACATCATTAATTTCACATAAAATGGAAGAGAAGTTACATTTGGACAGTGTATTCTTGCTAAATTAGGATCATCTCAGAATTGTTTGTTATTTTTGGTGTACACCAACCAATAGAAAAAGAGTTGTCGCTGTAATTGTTTGTTTTTTAGGTATGTAAATAAATACCGGCAATGAATCCTGGAAGAAGTTTTGTCACCTACCCCCTACTATTCCAGCTGATGATTAACTGGATTAAACCTCTCTGTGTGGATAGCTACAAATTAAACATTACGCAGATCAGCTCGTATGATTGCCATTTTAACTATAGCAGCTTATGATTACATACTTGCCAGTGCTACTGCAGTGGTCAGCATTCATAGGATAGTTATGAGAGATGGTTTCCAGTAACAATAATCTGTGTAATATGAACACATGTTTCGTGTACATGTAAGAACACATGTAAGAAATTAGAACTGACCTGCTGACCAGTTCAGATGGCCCAGTCATCCTGTGAGGGGCCTACTTCATCATCTTATGATATAATTGTATAAATAGCTACACTGGAGGTTAGATTGCAGTGTGTTCAGAATGTGTGTTGAAGAATGTGAGACAGTGCTGATGATGATCGGAGATTGCATTGTTCTCATTAAGCAATTACATTGGGAAATCATCTGTTCTACATTCGTGTTGCAAGATGAGAGGATTTAAAAGGTTTTACCAGTTTTTAGAAAGGTATTGCAACTGCAAGATCATGTATGCAAGGGGGGAAGGCCTATTAGATGTTCAGATCTGGTCCTAATTACTAAGCAATAACCTTTAATTTGGCATCAGTATCATAACTACCGTGGGTTCAAGCAGTGCAGCTACTTTGCTTTGCACATGCTCTTTGCTGGAGTTTTGCTACACTAGNAGACTAGTTAGCACAAGCAGACCATTATCATTCCATTGGCAAATTATTGATGTCTTCAGTTGAGAGATAAGAATATTACGCAACTGGCTGNTCCCTACAACTAGATTTGAAGCAAACACCAAATAAAAATATTACAGACTTAGAAATCCCATCATATTAAACATAGCTATTGGAGTATCCTGGAGTTTCGATATAAAGTTGACTTCCCCTAAGGCTGGTCATTCACTAGAACAGTGGTCGTGACGATATAAAGGACGATTTTCACCTGGGAAACCTGCCACGTTATCAATCATTGTTCTAGTAACGTTGCCAGCCAGCTTTTTTCAGCTGAAAGGACGGATTGCCTGTCACTCATAATAGAACTTAATCTCCCTTGTATACTCACCTCTATGACGGCTGAATGTCCCACGCTGCGGCTCTAGGTGAGTATAAATTTTGATTTAATGTATTGTGTTCTGCATGGGCACGATATAGATCTAGAATTCGTATCAAGCGATTATCGTGCCCTAGAATTTAAATGACATTTTATTGCATTTTTTCAGTAGCACTGTGCCACACACAAGACGATTTTTAGCCCAATTCCACAATTAAAAATCNTTGTGTGTGGCCAGCTCAAGACTTCATATAGTTAGCAACTTTGACCCCTATTTACCAGGCTCTTCCATGTGACACCTGTTCTCTAAAATACTGTTATGTGATTCATATTTGCTTGAAGAATATCTGTTATATGTTTTAAAACTCCTAAATAATTTTATTTATTTATTTTAAAAATATTGAACCTGAATCCAGACTTAAGTAGTTAGCATTTTTTCACCAACTCGTTGGAAAATTTGCACACAATTTAAAGTGTGCATGTAGATGCAATGTCTGTCAAGACAGGAAGAGTCAGTGTGAGTACTGACAGGGGCAGTGGTAATCTCCTGGTGTCCTAGACAAAGTTCAACATTGAGCCCCTACACTTAAAACATCTATATATATATATATATATATATATATATATATATATATATATATATATATATATTCATATTCAGCAAAGTGAACTCAGCAGTACACGCCTACAGCTTTTTTTTATATATCTACCTGACCTGATATATCTAACTGAAACTTTGCACAGTACATTAGGCTGGAACACTGCAATCTACTTTGACACATATATTGATTCCTATTTCTGTTTCTATAATCAATACTTTGCTAGCAGGAATTTTCCTCAGTGCAACATACAAACAAAGTGAATACAAACAACATTTGCATGTTGCCCTAAGAAAAATTGCCTATTGGTAATTGAAAGATTTAATTTTTGGAATACAATGTTATATTAAAGTTCACTTTTTTTTTGCAACTAAGCACTGCCTAAGTCTGGAGCGTGCCTTCTCAAGCATGGAAGCAGCACCAGCAGCAGTATTGGAGATTAGAGGAGTGACAGTATATTTAATTGTTGTTAAATTATATTTCTATATTATAAATGGGGCAGTATATATTATATACTGGGGCACAGAATTTCTCTTGACGGCCCTGATGGTAGGCTCTGTGTTCTGATAATGGTAGTATGCAGATCAGTGGTCGAAGTGGAAATTTAGAAGTGGGGGTATGGACATTTAGAAGTGGTGGTATGAAAAAACTAAATATAATAGAAGTCAATGGAGATTTGTAGTATTTCAATTACATCAGTGGGAGAAGTGCCGGTATGGCATACCCCCGTATACACCCCCACTTCGAGCCCTGATGCAGATAGTACATAGGGTGAGTATGCATAGAAATGTGCATACTGCGCCTTTCAGTGATCTGAATGCAGGACGGGTGTCTGGATTCATCCCATTTTCACTTGTAACACCCTTTTGATTATCTGACTATCTCCAGAGCAACAGCTACTAGTTATGCACCTTAATAAATTGTATTTTTGATGTCATCTGGAAACTGGCCAATGCTGTTAGTCTATTAATTATGTTATTTGTGGCTTTCATTTTATAAGCACTAAATTAAAGGCTGTTTTCTAGAGAGGAACGCCATACCTTTAATGACCATCTCTTTTCTGCACCATTGGATGAAGTTGGACACATTATCCCTTGCCAAAAATGTTGCAGGTTGGGCCGAAGCATTGAACGTTACCCCAGATTTTGGCAGCCAAAGTTTCTTTGCCAGCTCAGGGTATTCAGTTGCAAAATGACAAGCTACTTCTGTCACATTGTTGGCATGGTAACAAAGTAAACTTCCAGTCTCCAGAACTTCAATAAAGTTATCCACTGTCACTTCCATATTGTATAGCTCAGTTAACCACTCGGCCAAGTCTTCTTTCATAGCATACAGATACTGTTCACTGGACTTAAATGGCCTGATGCTGCGTACACTGCCACCGTGATAGGCCGACATTTTGATAGTAGGAAACTACTGAAAAGTAGTGATGTGGTAAGACGCCTCACATAGAATAGCCTTCAAGCGACAGCTTCAACACCATCTTATTAGAATAAAGCATGTTTCCTCGAAATAAATGCCATTTCCTTGTCAATGCCTCTAGGAATTTGTGCATGCACTTTAACCACTGCAAAGAAAAACAAGGGAAAAATATTATATCCATATATATTAGTACTTTAAAGTACTTTAATTAGTAACTTCATTTTTATGAATCTAGTAATGGTATTGTCCTTGTGAAGTAAAACATGGAGGAAAGCTGACCAGAGGTGACCAATAATTGGGGAGATATTCCACTAAGGAAAGTTATAATTGGGGAAATGTTCCACTAGGGAAAGTCTACATATCAGCACAACAAGGAATGGATAGACTTGAGCCAGACATGTGCCATGTGCATAACCATTCCTTCAAGTATAAAGCATCAATGAAAATATTATACGACTATCTGAAATGGTCAGACATTTTGATATTGGGAGTTTGAGGCTGATATATTTTAAGTGTGCTCATTGTGACCATCTACTAAAGCGATTGGGTAAGTTTAAAAAACACATCTGCCGTGCGCGTGTACATGATGGAAATCTCGTAAAGCTGGATCCAGTCTGTCGTCCTGAACTCTGGATAATTGTAAACTCCTCTTAATAATCATTGTGGCCAAGTTAAAAGTTTTAGGTAACCGCACAACATATATACGAACTGTAGACTCAGATAGCACACACACACAATCCACAACCACAATCTGGTAAAATAGTAATGTCCAAAGTCACAGAACACCATAACAACTAATGAAACCTGTCTAAGCAGCACATTGCAGCATATGGTATAATAGGACACTCAGCACAGTGTTGTATTTAGTTACTTTGAAAATGCATGTCATGACCACTGTACTAGTAGTAATCCCTACTCCAATGTTAGTCATATACTTGTGCATAGGATTGGCGAGCATCACAGACATCTAATGGAATATTGGGTATAAGACAGAGCACTGGTCAATAATAAAGTTAGGCCTGTGAAATATAAATACAATATTCAGATACAGGGTAATGAAACATTNGAAATAATTATGTGTTGTTTTGTCCCATTTGTTACACATAAACAAAAAAATATATTTACTAGAATGTACAAAACTTNTATAACTTCTAAGTGGAATTTGATCAGTACATTTTATGGGTTTGTATTTCAATCAAATGGTTATAATTTTATAATACATATNTAAGAATAATCTATAGACACATTTAATAAATAGTTATCCAACATATTAAGACCAAGAATAAATATATTAAGACCTAGAATACCCTAAACACAACTATAACAAAAGTTAGGGACACATAGTTGATTGATACACCTTGTTAGTGTGGCTTTAAAATCAGTAATATTTTTTGTAAAAGTGAATTAATCATCATATGTAATGTTTGCTCTCATTTCTACAAGTTACAACTTTCCAAGTAAAACCAGGTTTATGTTCTCTGCTGAGTACAAACCTGATTTCCCTTTGGGCAAACCACCTCCCAGTATCTTGTCTATTGAGGTCCCATGTCATCCTTTGTTAAGCATAATGACTTTTCCTTCNGTGATGTGCAGACAGGACTCCCCCAAGTAACTTGCAGCCAGGAAAAATGCCTATTCTGAAAGAGCTGCTTAGTGTTTTGTTTCCTTACCAATAGCTTACACATTTCTCCTTGGTGACAAAAAGCTTGCTACAAACACTCCCTATTAACCCTGAAAACTCACAAGACTTTCTGTTAACTATCCTAAAGAGAACGGAAGTCTGTGAATTATGTCCCGCCTCTGACTTCAGTGGATCATAGTTAAAGGGATAAATAATATTACAATCACTTATATTATATATATTTAGTCAGGATGCATTGATTATAGGCTGTTTTTTATGTGATGATATAGCAGTGTCATTCTAGTAAAAATGTGAACAACCCATTCTATAAAATTAATGACATACATGGAATGCAAGGGATATATATATATATATATATATATATTTATGTTATTCACTTTGTTTGTACACCCTGATGAAAGAGGATTACATCCTCTGAAACTTTACGCTGCAGTTCCAGGAGTGCCGCCTCTTCGTTCTGACTATATATATATTCATTACAGCTATGCAGCCGTTTGTAAAGACCTTTGTATAGTGTGAGCTGAGTGGTACAGAGTAGCAGATGGAATTTAGCCTAGTAACTCCCCCATAAACTTTAATGACTAAGGAACAGATCCAAATATCCAAGTATGTGCTTTCCATGTGGATAGAAAATAAATGCTTTGATTTTACAATCTGTGCATATGTACTCATCTGAGTAACCGTATCAGAACACAATTCTATTGATCCATACTTCTAACAAATGGCACTTCCAACAGCTTCAGACAGGGAAAGTCAGGGTGTAATCCCAAGAGGGAGGCGCTTACTGTTAGAATATACAATATAGGCATGCTATCCTACCAATACTAAATTCTAATCAACCCCTGTTATGTGAGGATACAGGTCCTAAACTGTCAGATTTAGTCATGTCTGTGTTGGAGCAAGTAAAGACACATTCCATTTCATGCTTGTATCACAGCGGGTTTGTGTCCATGCGTACCACCATTTGGATCACATGGTAATTATCACACATCCACCTGCCACCTATTGAAGCTAATGAGTTATTCCAGTTATACAGGCAGTGTAGTTTTGCTGTCTATTGCATGATTCTTTATCACATACAATTACTGTTGTTTTAGGAACTTTTTATGTTTATATCAGGGTTGCCAGAATTTCCTGGGAGAACATCCTGGAATTTCCAATGAGACTCCTGAATTTCGGGCAATTCCCAGGAGAGTCAGCAAATCTCCAGAGACCTGGGCTATGGCAGTGATTCTATGTACATCACCCCTGATAGTGAGTATTAATAGGTGGGACTTGATGACCTGGTGCCCACCAATTCATAGCAAATATGTGGGTTTTTTACATTTGGGGTGGAGCTTCAGCCATTATTTCATAANTAACGCACCCTACACCACACCCCCATGCTGTCAGCTCTTGGTTTCTCCCCGTGAGGGAANATGTCAAAGTTTGCAACCCAGTTGTATATATTAATTTAGATGCAATATAACACAGTAGACTGTCATTGCTTATATGAATGTCATGAGTAATTGCTAAACTAGTAACATGGGACTGGATCCTGATCACCGTACACTAGGGGATTTACACAAGCCCCTTACATAAAGCCTATAAATCTGGTTATGCATGAGACAGATGTTGAGATCTCTAGGCCTAAAAAAATGAAATGGTTTGCATTTATATCTGCTTCAAATGACTGACATAGTAAATGTAAACATTACACAAGCAGCTGATATTATGTTTCATTATTCTTTTATATTTATTTATATTTATTATTCTTTACCATTGTTCCTAAAAATAATTTAAATCCTATTTAGTTTCTGGTGTTACTTTATTATTAGAAAAGAAATNCTGGATCTATTCTCTGAGCACCCTGAGGGATTAACAGTCACTACAGTCTGAAATAGCAGCAAGTGTTTACACTGGTGTCACGCTGCATTCCTGAATGGTTGTGGTCAGAGATATATCTGAATGTGAATGTGCACTGAGCTGTTACAATTCTTAGATACTTCCCTAAAGCATATGCATTTGTAGCCCTTTGACTGAAATCAGAAACATTTTCATTACATGCGACGTCCTTAATACATGATGATGATTTTATATGGTTCTTTAATATGTTCCATTATTTACTCTGCAGCACTGCCGTCAGCACACCAGGATCTAAAGNCTATAGAAAAATAGCAAAGCATTGGGCAATGACATGAGGTCTGCCAACGCTTGCCTCCATCATATGCCACTGNTAGGAAACATATCCTCCCTACCTGTTGTTGCTATACCACTCCCAGAATGTGTCCTGACAGCCAGTCACATGGTGCTTTAAAACAACAAAGAAAGTTAGTCTGAGGAATGTTGTGTGATAAAGACAGAGATTATGTTTAATGGCTTTCTCCTAGGTGACAGTGACAGGGACCATCTTTCTTGCTAATCTGTTAGAGTGTTTGATAATCTTTCATTTCATTATAAACACTTTCACAATAAGNCTTGTGATTCTTGTGGTGGAATTTATATCGTCTGAAGTGTATTTTGATTCATTTCCAGAGTGTTATAATCCCATATAGGAACTTGAAATCCACACAATAGGACTACTTTTGTTATAACAGTTAGAATGTAACATAATATCAGGTGGCACAACTATAAACTTATTACTGGAAGCAGTGGGTTCTACAGAGGAGATGGGGGTGCATGGCATTTTGAGATATGGCCCACCAATTAATCTGTAACTTCTGAGGACTGTATATAGTGCTAGCAACCGACAGCTTAGTTCAGTGCTATGCCAGGACGGGGGGCAACAACTTGCTATAGGCCCCAAGGAGGTCTTCTTCCACCCTTGACAACAACCATANCTGTTTCCAGAAAGGTGGGAAAGAACCACATTCTGTCTCATTTGTAAAAATGTTATTATCATTAAGAGTGAATATCTGAAAGGAATGAAATCTATATTCCTGATTATCATTGCAGACAGCAGTACTGTGTGTGGACATTTTACCAGAACAGNGTCATTACACAGCCCGGGGGCATTACTACTCTAATCATTTGTTTATTCTACGACCTGCCCACTTGCAAACATGAAGTCTTGTTTGAAAAAAATAGAATCCCTGAAAACAGGGAACACTCAGTGAGTATGTAGATATAAGTAGGCCTATGTAGGGCTTCAACAAGGGAGGGACCAAACAGACAGGGTTTAAGAAGGAGGGAGATCAGTAAGTCTGCCACACTGCCCCCCAAAACCGAGACACCAGGGACTGGACCAAAGGAGATAGCAAAACGTCCCAGAGGGATGCCAACATTTGGGACACATTTTTCTGCCACTGTGTATTGTTTGCTGTATTTCTTGGATGCAATATGTTTATTAACACAATGAAATTTGCTGCTCATTCTTTGTGCTGTACTTTGCTGACTTTTTGTACTTGCATGTATTTCATTAAGTTTTACTAAAAAATAAATAAATAAATAAACAAACAAACAAACAGGTAACTTCACATTGTGGGCGGAACTTCATAGTATTTATTAACCACTGGAGCTGAGTTTATCACTCTGCTCCTGGAGCTGAAGTTACTAGAAGTATTCCACTGGGACTTAGCAATATTCCGGGATTTCGATTAATTCAGAGGAACAAATGCGATCATNCTGCAGACCATCAGGAGACCTTATAGTACAGGTAATACAAAGTTGTTTGGNATGTGTTTAAAGAAAGTGGAGACTGCATCACCTACTTGCGAAACAACAGTGTGTAATTGAGATGTTTAATTCAAATACTGGAATAAACACAATGTTAATTTTCTCTGATTCAGGGATTATAACTATGATATGTTGTAACACTATGTATATAACTATGATACTGACCTAAAATGAAAAATTGTTCAGAATCTGTCTCTTATGTGAAATGAAAAGTAGAATTTATTTTNTTATTTAGGACTGTTAAAAAGTGAAATATTTTAAAATATAGAAAAGGTAAGAAATAAAGAATTAAAATTAAAAGGCAGGAATTCCCCCTTGTTTAATATTATTTACTGCTCCGATTCCCATATACTCCTTATAGGTAATGTATTTGCAGTTTCATGCAGATAACTAGTGTGTAAATAAATACTGCTTTTCTTGTTAAGGTAGATAATTGTAACAGGCTGACATGCAGCAATGTGTGGGAGGTTTTACTGGGGAGAGTGTTCTGGAATGTGTTTCTCATAGGCTTTATATGTACAAGCCCTTGCTGTCCACTTCTGCCCTTTGTGAATTATATCCAAGGCAGGGGATAGTGTTACGTAGACGCGGCTCTCTGAAGCCGCAGGCTTGCCCCTGTATCGCTCCCTGTCGCTGCTGTCAGCAGTGCACGCTGCCGGCTGAGGCTCTGCTATCAGCTTCAGCGCTCCCTCTCACTACGTCCTGCACATTAACAATAAAGCATTTCTGCACTTCATCTGCTGATATGATTTTCACTCTTATGTAGTGCTCATATATAGTCCATAATAAGACTTGGGAATAAGATTAACCGAACATATTTAAATAAACATGGGACTCCTGCCCTGACACCACCAACACGTGTTTCACTTCAACAAGCTTTCTCAAGGTACCAGGCTCCTGACATCTTCCGGTTTATATACCCCCTATTCGGAGGTGATTGGTCCCAACTTATATGTGCATCTAACTCCCTCTAGGGTGTAAATTGCTGGGTATAAGTTCTGCCATAAGGGGGATGTTCACTTCCCTTGCTCACCAATATGGAAGGATCTTTTTATTATGCAGTATAGACGCTATATTTTGACTTTCTCTCCTGGCACATTCATCGTACTCCCTATTACATCACTTCCGGTTTAGATCTCCTATTGTAAACATTGTATCTCTTCAGCATGATCACAGTGAATAAATATTACATAGTATTACATATTGAATAGAGTAAGTTCTACATAGTGTATCCTGACTATCTCCTGACGTTGGAAGGAGGTGTTACCCATGCTGATGCTTGCTATTAGCTATAAAATGCTGAGTAATAAGATTTTTTCATTGTTTATGAATCAATTAGATAGATTAGTAATTATTTAGAAAAATAAATGAAATAGATTAAATTAAAGTATATTACTGGGATAGACAATAATCCTAATGTGCCATCTTTTAAAATTTAGATAAATGAATTGTAAATAGAGTATATTATTGGGATATCTAGTAATCCTGATATACCATCCTTTTGGATCTGAAATAATATCTTTTCAGTCATGATGGGATCTATGTTTCTCATTGCTTGTCTCCCCCATCTTAAGTGGGTTTACCTTATGCCCCTAGCCATAATTCATGTTATGGGGCAATAATCCCATATCTTACCCCTCAACACAGTTGTACTCTCCTCTTTAGGTAGGTCAAGAGTATATGTCTCTATCCTAGTGCTACCAATGTGGACATAAATCTATATGTGGATAACATGTATAAATGTGATACTAACAGCTGCTACTATTATATGTGCCCATAATAAAAATAATATGTATTAATAACACTGACTAAGGTTAATAAAGTGATGTGCATTGAGTGAAGGATAATATAATTAAATGTGATTAATGTGAATGTATCAAGATCTATAATAATATGTGTAAAACAATTTATCTATAAAATAAATCAATGATTGTGTTAACAATAAGTCATGTGGTGATAACCTGACTTGTGTAAGTGATAATCATCAGTTGTAATAATAGTGTAAATTATATCAAAAATGGTGTACTATATTTAGTGACAGGTTATGGTGAGTTAAGAATAAGGAACTGTTAAGAGAATTATGTGCTAATACTGCCAGACCATCCTGAGGGGTGATAAGATTGATAAACTGATTCTTCCAAACCAACCTGGGGATACGTCATCTCAATATTTCTGTCAGGGCAAGTTCTCATATCATGATAGATCGCCATCCCTGGTACCTTAACTATTCTAATAATGAGATCGATAACTAAGGTTGCTACAACCTACTATCCTTGTTTGATATTACTTAAAACTATCTCCTCCTAATACAGAGCCACAAGGATACCAACGGGAGTGTGGCCGATCTTCCTCCACCTGGCCCACCTCCATTTTCGCAAGGTAAGTAGTTCGGGTAGATGTAATCTATTTCTAGCATCCAGTGCCTTAGGGGAATATAAACTCGTACCTAGAGAAAGCAGTTATAACTAATGTACTCATTCAATCCTTTAGGGATAACAGTATTGAGAAGGAATATAATTTTAGTCTCCTTTTTCAGCAATTCCTTCTGCATGTCCCCTCCTCTGATACCTAGCCGTACCCTTTGTAATATATATGCCTTTAGGCAATGGGGTTTACCATCGTGATGTTCTAAAAAGTGACGTGCCACTGAAGTGAGGGGTTTGTAGTTGGTCTTGTCTCTTTTTGCATTTTTGATATTTCGTACATGCTCACTGAGTCTTATCCTAAAGGGTCTACTCGTCATCCCCACATATTTTAACTCGCAGGTGCAACGTAGGCAGTACACAACTCCATGTGAGTTGCAATTGTGGAAGCCCTCCAGGTTGTGACTCTTTTCATACCGGTCTATGTATCTTTTTGTGGGCTCCATGTACCTGCACATGTTGCATCCCCCGCAAGGGTATGATCCATTGGTCCTCTGGGTGAGCTCAGTGTTTTTGGTGAGATGGCTCCGCACCAACCTATCTCTCAGGTTTTTTGATCTCCTCCACGTGATTGGTATTTTAGCTCCTACAAGTTTGTTTAGATCCTCATCTGTGCAGAGAACATTTATGTGTGTGTTGAAAATTCTATCAATTTCTCTCCACTCAGTGCAGAAATCACCAATCACCCTTATTTTATCATTTTCGGATTCCTTCTTCTTTTTCAAGTAGATTAGTTCCTCCCTGTCACTCTTGGAGGCGAGCCTGTATGCTGACCTAATGGTCTTACGGCCATAGCCTCGCTCCTCAAATCTTTTTGTAAGGTCCTTAGCACGCTTTTCGAAAATGGCCTGGTTAGAGCAATTCCTGCGAGTGCGTAAGAATTCGCCCTTGGGGACCCCCCTTATGACACTGGGATGAAGTCTTGTGTGAAAAAATTGAATCCCTAGAAACAGGGAACACTCTAGAATTCTCAATTAGCCCCAATATTAATTCAATTAGCCCAATATTAATTCAATTAGCCCCAATATTAAT